>BPLR01003609.1:0-96072 GCA_021605095.1 Caerostris extrusa | reverse complement strand
CAAGGAAGTAAGCGTCTCAGAATGTTCTATAACGTAACTGCAACACTTTTATTCTCAAATTAATTAAAATTTTCTGTTTCGAGTCTCGAATGTGCCATGGTTGTTTGTTGCGGTTCCGGATCCGTAGGTCCCGAGCTAATATGTCTAGAGGGTTGGGCGTAAGGCGGACAACCCTGCCCCGTAAAAAAAACAAAAACGAAACAAAAAAAAAAAAACATCTCGTAATCTTTCATCAGGCTGAAGGCCTTGCTCACCACAGGCCGTTGCGCCAATGGTGATGATAATGGTGAGGAGGTTTGATTATGAAAGAAAACTTTAATATAATTGGAAGAAGTGTTAAGCATAAAAAGCATTTTACTATAATGAAATATACAGTATTTTTACAATTTTTTTAATTATTTACAACAAAAATAAATATTTCTGAAACATCTAAATTTAAAAAAAAATTAATTTTTCCTATTTATGGTTTATTAAATTAATTATGTTCATAAATTTTATTCTTTCGTCATCATTATTAGCGTAGAAGCCCCCATGGCGGGCCTAGGCTGTCTACCTACTGGCCGATTCTGAGGCAGGATATGTTTTCTTTTTTTACGGGGTAGGGTTGTCAGTCCTACATCCAACGCTATAAAGTCATATTAGATCGAGTGGCCATCGCCCTTACGCTCGACACCACAGGTGTCGTGTTCGAGTCCCGGTAGTGCCATGAAAGTTTATAGTGTTTCGAAATTCACTTTTAGGTCGTATGTCCCGGTCTCGTATAACCGTAGAGCGTCACGGAGCCCAATCATACATCTTACCCCCATCATTCCCTAACTGTAAAGGGACTTAGCTCTGGGCACAGTGATGTGGCTATGTTATAGTCCTATTAGACTGGGACCTACGGATTAAAGTGGATTCCAACCATTACAAACTTCCATGGCACCTTGCAATTCAAACCAGAAGCATGTGACACCCAGTAACAGAGAGCTAGTCACACTGCCCTCAGGGCCTGTTGATTAACTACTTTAAAATAATCTTTCTTTTTGTATTAAAATCATTGTTATCTGAAGAAAAAAATTCAGAAAAGTATTCTAGGAAAAAAATCACATTTGATATTAAATATTTCTTAGTGGTGAAGGACAACTTCAGTTCATTTGCATAAATTCTACCTCTAAATTGCTATTAAATATTAATAGATACTTACATTTTGCAAATAAAGCAAAATTCTTTAAATAAACCTATTCGATTGTCCAATGTCTAATAAAATCTAAAGTACTTTAATTTTATCCTGATCTACTAAATCATAAATTTCTCATATAGTTTATTTTAAAAGCATACATAAATAATAATTGAAAACTTTCAAAGATTAGGAAAAGTATGCATTTGCTATATATAGCACCAATTAAGTGTAAATGCCTATTAAATGTAATGTTTGGGATAGCAAAGTGTAAATATCAGAAAACTGCCGATATACTAATTGCACTTATTATAACGATCCTCTTCGTATATTGGTGGATGATGGTTTAGCAAACTCTTGAATACTTTACACTTATTATCAGATATTTTGAAATATTTCCTTCATACTTACTAAACTTTGCCTTCATAGTTAGAACATTGCTTTTATTTCCTTTTATAATTATTAATTCTATATATCTGGGAAGTCTATTTGTTTTAAAACATTCTCCAATTTCGTTTTTTATCTTGGATAATTCAGAATATACGTGAGAATTTTAGTCCATTCAGACTATTGAATTTGAAATCTTGCCAATTGGTCTTTTTATGCAATGTTTTAGGAATATTTTATTCAGAATGTTTATGAACTGACAGTGGAGAATTTTGGACCATTAGACTGAATTTACAATCTTCAGGTACTGAATTTTTCTATATTTCATTATTTTTTCCCGAATATACATAGTGAACAATGTGGAACATTAAAATTTGCACAAATTTGTTTTTTCTGTATTTGATTTGGATCATCTGACCTGAACTGAAATTCTTGACTAATCGGCTTTTTCTATATTTTATTATTATATTCAGAATATATATATACAAGCACACATCAAACTTTTAATTTTAATTAATTTAATTTAATTTTAAAAAATTTGCTGTTTTCTATACAGGATGCCCCTCAATTCATGCATCAAATTTTTAACCGAAAGCAAAAATGAACACAAAAAAGCCTTTTTTCTTTTATAGAAAAGTAGGTTCTACTTGGCTTCATGCTTCTCTGAAAATGTACTTTGCACTTATGCTATATTCAGGAGTGACGGAATTTTTAATTTTCTCAGTTTCACTTTGGGGACAACTTCTAATCCACATGCTAAATGCTCATAAGTTAATGGTTCTCTGCTATTGTATATGTAGTTACTAAAATGATTTCTTATTGGTCTATATTTATTAAAACAATCCAATGACAATCTCTATGGAAGGATCTATCTTGATAATGTTACAGTTGTCAATCAAAATATCATACCGTTTCAGCAGAATGGAGCTTCAGACCATTTTTTACACTAACATGCATAATTACCTCATTGGCAAGTTTGATATCTGATGGATTGGACAGGCTGGACCAGTCACTTGATCAGAAAGTTCATCCGATTTCTCAAATATTGGTTTTTCACATAGGGATATCTCAAGACATTCCTGTTCGAAGTCTCAGATGAGGAGGTCATTTCAGAACTTTCAGTTGTTGTTACAACTTTTCATGAAAACTCTGAAATCTTCGAAATAATACGTCAATCACTTGTTAGACCAAGCCTGTATGGTTATTTGTGGTGAGCATGTATGCTAATTTTAGCAGTTACGATAATTGTTATGTAAATAAAAAGCTCTTTTTTTTTAATTTTCTCAGCAATACTTGTTTTTCTACTTACATTTTCATTTCCGAATTTCCATTGCTATGCAAAAATAACTTCATGAGTGTTTTATATTTCCTTAAATTTGTCCCATGAATATAGGGACACTCTTATTATTTTAATTCAGAATGTACATATGCAGATAATGGATAATTTTGAACAATCAACTGTTGAATTTAAAATTTCCACCAACTGGAATTTTCTGTATTTGATTATTTTATTCAGAATATGCATATATAGTGGACAGTATTGGATAGTACTGAGACATGAGAGATATGAGATAATTTTGGACTATCAGGCTAACTGTTTTAAAATCTTCAATAAATGGAAATTTCTACATCTTATTATTTTAAATAGATTATTCATAAGTAGATAATGAAAAATTTTGCATCAGACATTAAATTCGAAATATACACTAATTGATTTTCTCTAAATATGATTATTTTTTTTTTCGAATGTACTTACACATGGGGGAATTTGGGACAGTATGACTTATAAATTTCAAATCTTCTCCAAACTGTTTTAACTGTAATTATTTAATTTAATCAGAGTATATACATAGTAGTGGATAAATTAGAGGACTCTATATTAGAAATGTGATAACAGAAGGCAAGCTTAAGGAAATGAGTTTCTGATGCTAACTCATATCCATCTGGCTATTAAATATGAAATTAACTTTCGAGAACACAGTTAAAATGCTACAAACACAAATTGTTTGAATAGATTTAATAAAAACATTTTCCATCTACATCAATCCACGTCTGTCATGGAATAAAAGTCTCTTTATGCTAGTTTCAAAGAACACTTTTAATTTATATTCATATTAAGTAGAGACTGTTTTGACAAAACGATTCCAAATAATTTAAAAATTAATAGTTCATATTAGACAAGCTTGGTGAATATGGTGAATGTGGCAGAAGCTCAAACAGTGTATCGTTTTTGGAGAGTGTCTTGATAAACATGCGTTATCGTAGAGAATAATAACACATTTTCGATTCACTAATGGTAGTAATTTCTGATACCCAATATTCAATTGTTGACAGTAATAACGTGCTTTGATTCTTTAAATAATTCCTTGAAGGCTGCTAATAAATAATTCTTATTTGATTCCATCAAACCGCCAGCATTTTTCCTTAGATGTAAACTTAGTTTGGGTGCATGCTTATGTATCTAGAAAATGTGCTGAATATTTCCGATTATCATATAGTATCCCCTTAGCATCCCAAGTAAAGGTTTGTGGTCCAAAAGAAAAAAAAAATCTTTCCTGAATACTGAATTATGGGCACTTCTACAGGTATTTGCAATTTCTGTATTTATGTAAACACATGTGGAACCCACTTGTCAATTTTTTTCAACTTTCCAAGTGCAGCAAGATGTCTCAAAATTATTGATACATCTTCTCCAAGTTCAATATAAAAGGTGCTCTGAACAGTTATTGTAGGGTTAGTTTCAATTTTTGTCTTCGGAACACCATTGCAGTGGCAGTTTTAAAAATCATCCAGGCGATTCCTTTATTAGGTTCAAATCTCCTCACATGAACTTCTCAAACAATCATTTCATTGTAGATACATTAGTTGTGTCATCCCCAAATGAAGAATTAATGTTTTGTGCTTCTTAGTTAACAAAATATTCAAGTTTATATTCATACAAAATTTCCATCGTTTGTAAGCAATTGTATAAAAATTTTAGCAACATTAAAAATAAAGACACCATTAGATTAGAATAAGCAATAAAATGCTATATAAAACTCGTATTAGACTTAATCCTGGTAGCTATATAGATTGTAGAACTTTACCTTATACTACTTTAATTCTTTTATATTATTTATTCCATTCTTAACTAGGAGCAGGCAACATTTCCCGGATCCAGAATAAGGTGTGGTCTAAAGTAAAGAAAAGTCATACTAATTGATTTTACAAGTATTATTATTTGCTACTATTTTGAAATATTATTAATAATCAAAAGCAATCGTTGAAGTCGGGTTGAAAATGAGCATCAGTCTGGCATATTCTCATTGAGTGACGAGTCATAAAAATTTAAATAAAATATTAAATCGGAATTATAACCTATTTTTATGTTTAAGAATGATTTAAACAAAGTCAAAATATAGCATTTTAAGTTAAAACCATTAAATACTTTTAATGTAAATATTGCATATTTAAAAATATATTAAATATTCCAATACAAGAATCAAGTATTTATTCATATTTAATTTTAATGTTACAAAAACACATTATACTGCATTATTAATCATAAGAAAACAGTGAAACTGAAGTTCTTTTAAAGAAAAAAACTTTTTTTGAGGATCAATAAATTTACATATGCATTTGAGAGATGCATTTGCTCTGAATTCATTACTTTATTTTTCTGAAACTAAATATATACTGATAAATCCATTAAAGAATAAATAGCAGAATAAATGGTTCTCAATGAAAAGTTTCTTTGAGAGCTACATAAATTGTCACCTTTGTTTGTTAGTTTATTTGTTTTCATAGAAATTTGTTCGTCTTTAAATCGCAGTAATTCAATTTTTTAAGCTTTTTAGAATAATGATAGCAATGTAAATATTCCCTTGTATCTAGATATTTTTAACAAGCGAATTTCTGTCCAAACAAATACAAACATTATAAAATAATCATAAATATATTATTAAAAACGATTTAATTTCTTTCTTTCTCTTACATCATATATATATATATATATATTTATTTATTTAGTAAGTTATACAACCCTCAAATGCTTATCCCATGACCATTAATTATCTTTGTGTATATATATATATATATGTATATATATATACAAAAGCTGCTGTATAAATATATATATATATATTTTATATATATATATATATATATATATTATATATATTTATATATATATATATATATATATATATATATATATATAATATATATATATATATATATATATATATATATATATATATATATATATATATATATACAAAGAAATTGATGGTCATGGATAAGCATTTGAGGGTTTTGTTTTTGTTTATATATATATATATTTTTTATATATACAAAGAGAATTAATGGTCATGGGATAAGCCTTTGAGGGGTTGTATAACTTGCTAAAACAAACAAATATTTTTTGTTTAGAATGTATGAGAGGAAATGACTCTTTGAGGAAAACTACACTTTCAAACAAATTTCTCTCAACAGCCGGCGACATTGCGTCAACTGATAACCATCACGTGACAAGTTTTTCATATTCTCTGGTGGACAACCCCATTGAGCATTCTTTTTTTCAATTCGTTCTATTAGCTCACACTCTCCCTATATATATCTTGTTCCAATTTTGAATCGTTAATAAAATACTTTTTATTCATACACTCAAGTTCAAATACATTTTTTTTGAACTTGTAATGGATGACACTCGATGTTAATACAGTTTTTTTCAAATTTTAATTCAGAAATTAAATTTAATTAATTAATTTTAGTTTTTTTTTTAGTTTAAAGTTGAATATATCTACCAATATATAGCCAGATAAACTTAAAAAAATGAATGAAAATTATTTATAAAGGACTTTCTGCAATGAGTGAAAAAAAAAGTAGAATTGACTTTCCTTTTTTTTATATTACTTTACTTTACTTTGTGTTTTCATTACCGAGACTCCAATTGACTCAATTGTGGACCTCGCTAATCGACTATCCATAGATTCTGCAATTATGCGTTAAATGACTGGCATCTTTTTTGAATTGTTGGCCAATCACTTTTTTGACGATATCAAGAATATGTGGTCGCCATTTATTTTGAACATTGAATCAAAGAAGAACTTTACAAAAGACGTTGTCAGTATAAAATATTTTACTTTTACATGCCTTATTTTTTTGTGCTCGTGCATCAACGTGTCACTTTCGACCCTACATTGGTATACTAAAAAAAAAGTATGTTTTGGAAAGCTGTACCATTCTTCAAAGTTTCATCCATGACCTTCGAATCACCTTGTATATATTACATTTATGTTTTTTATAAGTTATAAATTTTATTTGCAAAACATAATTTTACACATATAAAACTATTGTTACTCATTTAGAGCTACCCTAGGGACACGTATAGCTTGACGGTAGGCAACGGACGCCAGTAACACTACATACCACGTTCTATGATCTTGTTAGACCGGGACTTACGGTTTAAAATGGATTCCGAACCCCTACAAACATCCATGTCTCCGCCAGGTTCGATCCCAAAAACCTGTGGTACCCAATGCCAGAGCGTTAGCTATTTCTGCCATCAGACTCCTCGTATGTCTTCTTTTTGTATGATTTTTATTCATTATTTATGTAATATTTTATTATTCTACAGTCTTATGTTGTTTGATTGCATTGTAGTTGGAAAGTATTTTCATATCATAATCAAACCAATGTAACATCTTTTGTATAGTTAATTTCCTTTAAATGATTTACATATTTAGCCAGATATATTATAAAATTATACATCTCTAGAATTCTAAACACAATTTTTCTTTTTAAATTCGTAATTAAAAAACATTTCAAATGATTTGGAAACATGGCATGCATACACAAAACTAAATTCTAATTCTTAACAATAATACTTGATACTAAATTCTTAACAATGAAATTGAAAAGGAGCTTATCCACACAACCCAACATGATAGCAGCACATTGTGCCTATAGCTATTACAGATAATACTGCAAGCATCAAGAAAGCTAGTTCCAAATTGGATGTGTTCGTTATACAGCATGAACGTAATCCACATCGAACCACTGAACCTTCAAAAACCTAATAAAATTGATTTAAACCGAATTTTTAAAATTTAACTAAGAAAACTGGGACAAAAAGTAAATGCTTCTTTTTCCTTAGGATAAGTTAATGAAAACTTTTTTACCAAGCAGTGGCCATAGAGCAATTCTGATGGGGCCAAGTTATATAACAATTATTTATTGTATTTTAAGTTGCATATTGATAAACATCAAAAGTCAATAATAAAAAGGGAAACTGTAACATTGAATCATAAAATGAGAATCATTGGTAATTATTTATTGATTTTAAGTTACATACTGATAAACAGCAAAATTCAATAATAAAAAGGAAAATTGTAACATTGAATCACACAATGAGAATCATTGGTAATTATTTAGTGGATTTTAAAGTTACATACTGATAAACAGCAAAATTCAATAATAAAAAAGGAAAATTGTAACATTGAATCACACAATGAGAATCATTGGTCATTACTGAGAAAGTACAGTCAGTATAAAGAGGGCGCTGCTGATGCAGTGCAGTAGGTGCTGCCAGATATAAGAAAATAACTGTTAGAGAGCATTAATAAATTTTTAAAAACTTTTCTATTCATGAAAAATATATAAGCATCTAACTATGTTTATAAGTAGTAAACTCTGAAGTGTTTAGACATCTGTTTAACTACTTCAAATCAAATCTGTCTACTATATTTCTCGCCTAATTAAAAATTTAATATAATTCCTTATGTTTATTATTGCAATTGTATAATTTTCTGTATAATGTATTATATCTATTCTTACTTCAATATTTTAATTCATGGCTTATATAAAAGGAATATGGAAAATTCCAACAACTAAAGATATTATCTATTACTGCTTGTAATATTATTCTGTAAGTTAAATTCATTTAATTTTGGATTTTCTGTTTTGAGTTTGAAAACTCGAAGCTACTACTTGCAGGTATTACCTTAGTGATACAATAAAGAAAAAATAGTTTTTATCAAGTTCAAACAAAATCAATTTTGTAGCATTAATAAATTGGATTTTCTTATTACTTAGCAACGTATTAATTAATTAAAATAATTTAAGTTTTGCAGTTTATAATTTATAGTGGAATGCTCATTGTTTTCTTTTCTAAAAATTATTTCCGAAAAACTTACTGTCCCCATATTAAAAGTTTTGAGGAGTTATGTGCAATTTTAAATGAAACATTTATCTCGCCCATTTCGTTTCTTTCACAAAATTATTTCCCATCGGTGTGATTCTCATAAAGATCTTGAAGATTATTTTCATTAAAAAATTGAATTCTGGAAGACAGTGAAATCTATCTAAAGATTTAATAGTTTTACCCAAAGGTTCTTTTGAGTGAAAAGAGGACATTAAATTAAAACTGCCAAAGTGTAAATTTCCACAAAACAAAAATTTATTTGCTAATATTGAATGTATTCAAAAGGTTGTAAGCACTTAAACGTTTAGAACATTGCAGATATTTTACTTATAGCAGGGTGGATAATCCAAATAATCCTGCCAGCCATTTTGGAAAATGCATCAAAATTCCGCGGGCCGCATATAAAATTATATATCTCCATATTAGATTTAGACCCCCTGTAGACATTTTTTGGAGTGAAAATTGAAACATAATGAGCTATTATTTTTGTGTTTACTTTCATTCTTACCTGTAAACATAGATAATATAATAATAATGCAAGAAGCGCAGATTGTAAAGAAATATGTAACACTAAAAAATGAAATATAAAAAAATATATAAATATAAATGAAATAAACAAATGAAATATAAAAAAAAAAATATATAAATATAAATGAAATAAACAAAGGAAATTATTAAAAAATAGTTATTTTACTAGTGCAATATTTTTTTCTCTTTTCATCATGAATTCGCAGAATATAATTTAATTATTCTGCGAATTCATAACTGTAAACTCATAAATTAAACAGGCAATACCTGTCCTATATCATTTTAAAAGCAAAGTTAGTTTTTAGTTAGTTAGTTAGTCATAATTTCGTAAAAAAAAATAAAAAAGATAAGTTAGTTAGTCATAATTTCGACAGTTAATTTTTGAATGCATGGATGAAGAAATAATGTGTTTTTTTAATACATTGGTTTTCCCTACTTTGGCCATTAAAAAATAAATATATTTTGTAAAAATGATAAATCTCACGGGCCGGAAAAATTTTCAAGGCGGGTCGCATGCGGTGGCGGGTTGGCCACCCCTAATCTATACAATAAATTTATTCCCCAACGTGCACAAAGTAGAATTCCATTAAATCAATTGTTATAAAAGAATACTACTTGGCAATTGACTATCTAGTGCCACGAATCATTTGGGAAACTTAAAAATTGTTTATTCCTGAAATCAATTTTGCAAATCAACAATTTACAAAAACAATGGAATATTTATGTTGATGCATCCTAACTTCAAGTTGTCGATATTTAGAAACAACCTGCTGTCTTTGGAATTTTACAACAAATCGCGTTCCATTCTCAAACCTTAAAAGAATATTAAAATAATATGCTATCATAGAATATTTGGCAATTGGGTATACTCTTGCTAAAATTTGAAATTACCTACATTGCTCGAAATGTATCATAATTACTGATTCTGCCATTCTTGTTTAACTGTAAAAATATTTAGGGGTTGTATTTCCACTGGTTCTTAAAATTAAATATGTTTGATTATGAAGTAAAATATTAGAAGGATTCCATCAATATCGTAGCTGATATGTTGTCCATTTAACCTATTTCACCATACTTCCAGCATGTTGTGTATTTGATAAATATTGATGAACTCAAAAAACAATAAAAATTTTAAAATATTTGTGGCTATAAATACCATGGTTTAAATAATGTTACTGTCTTGAAAAAGAAAAACTACACAAAATTGTTATTATCATGTCATGAAGACTAAAATTACTACAACGTGTTCATCAATAATTTCGATACGAGGTTTATAAAAAATGCTTAATTTAATTTCACCTCAGTAATATTGATTTCAAATATCAAATTTTGTAAAATTATTGTGATGTATGTTAATTCAACTTGAAACAAAAAGGATTTGGTCTTTTGCAAAAATGTTCCACCAACAGAGAAAAGTTTTGAATATATTTCTGTAGCCACTGTTGGTGGTTTAATTTATATAATTCTCTAAAAATATTTATCTGTTACCACTGATCATGCAACACATTAGATTAGGGCTTTCCTTCCACTATTGTAACGTCATAAACTTATACACATTGCTTAAAACAAATCTTCCAAATTCACGTCCCAGAAAAATTAACAGAAATGCAGCATTCGTTTCTTCACGGTTTAGGAGATTGCTTCAATTTGCAATTGCCATACAATTATAAATTTCTGGACTCATCCACAGACTAGTGAAAAGACAGATCATTTTAATCAGTCAACAGAAACTGCACTTAAAATTAAAGTCAACTCTTCATCAACTAAATTTCCTTGGACTAACATGTTGGAATAAGAAATCAATGAATACAACAATACTCCTAACTTGGTGATAAAATTCTCTTCTCCCTATTTGATTGTTGGTATATTGCCTTATCATTTACTTATAAATAAAAATTATTATTTTCCACCAATTGATGAAGCTCGAAAATTAGCCAAGCAAGGAATAGCAGCATGTCATCGCAAAAGCAAAATTCAATATGATGTTCGTTGTAATCCAATTCCATTTATCCTAAGTATTATTGAGGTTTTTTGCAGAATTCCACTATCTTAATACTTGAAAATTAAATTTACCTTATTCTTTCCAATATGCAATAATATTTTAATTTCATTTTCAATTTTTTACAGGCATATAAAATTAATGCAATATTTTATCATAAATTGAACTAACATTAGATTGAATTTTAAAATTTTGATTTCAATGCATTTGGAGAAAGTTAATGTACACTTTTTAACATTATTTATAATTATTGCGATATTTTATCATAACTTGAAATTAACACTAGATTGAATATTAATATATGGATTTCCTTACATTTTGGAAAAGTTAATGGTCACTTTTTTACCGATTTAACTAGTTACTGAAGAATTTTACTCTAACTTATACTTAACTCTAGACTGAATTTTAATATTTTGATTTCGTTACATTATGAGAAAATTAATTCAGACTTCTTTAAACACCATGACGTACCGTAATAGCTATTAATTACAAAATTGTTTTTGGGCACACATTATACATTTTTTTTTTTAAAGTCACAAAGTTACGAGCTAAAAGCATTTCAAAATTAAAAAAAAATTTTTCCTCTGGTTGTTATCAACGACTTTCAGCCATCACACCTAACTGTGACTCATTTTTTGTCTCTTAGCTCGAATTTTCAAACTTTTGAAAGGGGGGACAAAAGAATGATGGATGAGTTGAGAGTCCCCTGAGTATTTTGTGATCTAATTTTGCATTACCCAGTATGTGTGAGTTGTGTTTTTTTCCTCTTGCAAATCAGTCTGTTCTTACTTTCTTTTACACAAGATAGCAACCGAAGGCCCCCATAGAATATTTTGGCCTTTAAATGTGCTGAAGAAAATTGTCTTTTAAAGATTTTGCTGAGATCCCGGAGATGATTGGTTGTTGTGTGTATTCTGTTTTTAATCGTGTTCCTGAATTTTTATGAGGGTTTAAACTTTTTCCGAAAGAAAATTGAATTCTGTGTTCGTTATTCATCATGTTTTTTTTCCTCTCTTTTCCTGATAAAAAGCGCTATGTTTAAATTAAAAGTCTCCAAGCGAAACCAGTCTAACATCAATCAGTGTTTTCAAAAACATTACTTATTGGTATGGGCTGTTATTTAAATTGCTTGTAAAACCAATATTGTTCAAGAACAGCATGAATAAAAGAATTATTTTAAGATAGCAGTTCCTAAAATAAGGTGTAATTTAAGAGATATGTAAAAGATGGTTTTTCTTAAAAACTAACTAAAACGTTTTATTCAGGAATAGTATAAAAAGAAATATGATGGACATGAATAGGATGAAACAGAAATATCATGGGCAGGAATAGGATGAAACAAGAAATATGATGGATTTTTAGCATGAAACAGAAATATGATGGACCGGGTATTTATATAGGATGAATTTTCATTGAAAGAGTATCATTTTCAGACATTAATCCCTTAAAATAAGATGCAATTTAAAGGATATGTAAACTATTGTTTTCTTAAAAACTAAAAAATATACTAATTTTATAGGATGAAACAAACTATATGGACATTTTAATAGGATGAAAAAAAAAAAAAACCCTTTATTTTTTTTTTTGCGCATTTAAATAGATATTTATACTTACTGAAACATTTTATTATTACTGGTGACCAGCACTAGATTGATTTTTAATATTTTAAATTCATTCTATTTTAAGAAAAAATTAATGTACACTTTTTTGAGATAACATACTACTTACATAACATTTTATCATAACTTATAAGTAACTCTAGATTGAATTTTAATATTTTGATTTCGTTACATTTTCAGAAATTTAATGCACACTTTTTTAACAGAATGACGTACTGTAATAGCTATTAATTACAAAATTTGTTTTTGGGCACACATTATACATTTTTTTTAAGTCACAAAATTACAAGCTAAAAAGCCTTTCAAAATTAAAAGAAGTCTTTCCTCTGGTTGTTATCAACTGCTTTCAGCCATTGCAACTGGGACCCATTTTTTGTTCCTTTTGCTCGAATTTTCGAACTTTTAAAAGGGTGACAAAAGAATGATGGATGAGTTGAGATTCCCACGAGAATTTTGTGATCTAATTTTGTATTACCCAGTATGTGTGAGTTGTGTTTTTTTTTCTTTTTTTTTGAAAATCAGTCTGTTCTTACTTTCTTTACATAAAATCGCAACCAGAAACCCCTGATAGAATATCTTGGCCTTTAAATGTTGCTGAAGAAAATTGTCTTTCAAAGATTTTGCTGAGATCCCAGGGATGATTGGATGTTGTTTGTACTTGTTTTTAAACGTGTTCCTGAATTTTTATGAGGGCTTAAACTTTTTCCGAAAGAAAATTGAATTCTGTGTTCGTTATTCATCATGTTTTTTTTTTCTTCTCTGATAAAAAGCTCTATGTTTAAATTAAAAGTCTCCAAGCGAAACCAGTCTATCATCAATCAGTGTTTTCAAAAACATTACTTATTTGTATGGGCTGTTATTTAAATTGCTTGTAAAACCGATATTGTTCAAGAACAAGATGAAAAAAGGCATTTATTTTTTATTTTGCAATATCGAAAGAGAATTATTTTAAGATAGTAGTCCCTTAAAATAAGGTGCAGTTTAAAGGATATGTAAAAGATGGTTTTTCTTAAAAACTAAAATTTTTCTATCAAACTTTCTTTTAAAAATTTTTCTTATCAACAGGAAAAAGATGAAAAAAAGAAATATGATGGACAGGAACAGGATGAAAAAGTGCATTTTTATATTTTTATATTGAATGAGAATTTTCTTAAAAACTAAATATGCACTCTTTAGAAGGTATTTATATAATTACTGGACAGGAAATTTTTTCATAAATTACAGATATTATTTTAATGAATTTTAATAATTTGATTCCATAACATATTAAAATAAATTATTCACACTTTTTAACAGGTTAATTACTGCTATATTTTATCATAAATTACAGCTAACACTATATTGAATTTTAATAAATGGATTCCGTAAAATTTTGTGAAAGTCAATTTTTTTTTACGCTTTGAAATAGGTATATATAATTACTGAAACATTTTATCATAACTTATACTTAAACTAGATTGAATTTTAATATTTTCCTTTCATTATATTTTGAGAAAGTTAACGTACATTTTTTTTGATAAACATAACATAGTTACTGGCATTTTATAATAACTTATAATTAACTCTAGATTGAATTTTAACATTTTGATTTCGCTACATTTTCAGAAAGTTAATGAACACTTTTTTAACACCATGACGTACCGTAATAGCTATTAATTAAAAAATTTGGTTTTTGGGCAAACATTACATTTTTTTTCAAGTCACAAAGTTACAAGCTAAAAGCCTTTCAAAATTAAAAGAAGTCTTTCCTCTGGTTGTTATCAACTGCTTTCAGCCATCACACTAACTGTGACCATTTTTTTTTTTGTTACTTTTAGCTCGAATTTTCGAACTTTTAAAAGGGATGACAAAAGAATGATGGATGGGTTGAGAGTTCCCCTGAGTATTTTGTGATCTAATTTTGCATTACCCAGTATGTGTGAGTTGTGTTTTTTTTTCTTGAAAATCAGTCTGTTCTTACTTTCTTTACATAAGATCGCAACCGAAGCCCTGATAGAATATCTTGGCCTTTAAATGTTGCTCGAGAAAATTGTCTTTTAAAGATTTTACTGAGATCCCGGGGATGATTGGATGTTTATGTGTACTCTGTTTTTAAACGTGTTCCTGAATTTTTATGAGGGCTTAAACTTTTTCAGAAAGAAAATTGAATTCTGTGTTCGTTATTCATCATGGTTTTTTTTTCTCTCTGATAAAAAGCTCTATGTTTAAATTAAAAATCTTCCAAGCGAAACCAGTCCATCATCAATCAGTGTTTTCAAAAACATTACTTATTGTATGGGCTGTTATTTAAATTGCTTGTAAAACCGATATTGTTCGAGAACAGGATGAAAAAGGGCTTTTATTTTTTATTTTTATAATATCGAAAGAGAATTATTTTAAGATAGCATTCCTTTAAAATAAGGTGAAAATTTAAGAATGTGTAAAATATTTTTCTTCAAGAACTAAAATAAATTTTGAATGTTTTCAAAATAAAATTTTAAAAAATAATTTTTAATTTAATCTACTGATGTGTTCTCATCAATTATTTGTAAAAATATATTGTAGAAATGGATTGAAGATATAGTTTTGATATACAGGGAGATTATAATTAAAGTCCTACTTTGAAAATGCTATAAAAAAAGAAACACTAGTCCAAATGAGTTCAAATTTGGACTGAAGATGCCGAAGAAGAAGGAAGAAACGGTGCGGCATCAGAAACGTTCACAGTGTATTAATAGATGGCGTAAAGAAAGTGAATTCGGCTACCCGTGATATTTCGAATAGAAATTCCAAGTATTTGTCATGAGTTGCACGTTAACCAACTGTAGTGCTCAATATACCTGATTGTTTCGGTTTTTTGACATACCAAATTGGAAAGGTCATACCAAATTGGATGGGAAAAGTCGTTGGAACTTTTTTATGGCATACCGTTTCTCAATTCTTCAAGTATCTTTAGTTTAAATTTGAACTCATTGTTGCAAGTTTAGCAACAATGAGTTCAAAAATTTTGAAAGTGAGACTTTTAATTATAATATCCCTGTAGTTTAATATTTTCCTCTATATTGGTAAATTTTTTTATGCCTTTATATTTCTATAGGTATGAAATAATTAATTATTCATATAATTTAAGCTTAATAGCTTGAAAAATATTTTCAACATTAATATTTCTAATTATTATAAAAGCTTTTAGAGAGCTTAGAAAATTAACTTAAATGTTACTCTTCATAATATCCTCCCTCCGCCAGTGCCGTTGCTGTTTAATACTGTACTGAATATCTTGTCTTCATAACACTCATATCAGAATTCCAAAACACTTAAGTTAAGTCAATCTTCTAAGCTCCCCAAAAGTTTAAAATATTAGTTTAAAAAGTTAGTAATAATAATATTGAAAAGCTTTTGAATCTATTTAACCTAAAATGTATAATTTCAGATCTATATAAATGTAAGGACATAAATTATATGCCAATACAGTGGCAAAATATTCAACTACATCGTCAGTACCATGGCTCCTTAATAATTGTAGTGTATACCTTTCATTCATAATACTCATATTACAATTCCAAACAGCTTTACCCATTAGAAGATGTCTTGTCCTCACCTCATCAGAAATCTGGTTTCTAAACTTTCAAATTTCTGTAAATTTTTTTTATTTCTGTACTTTCTGTACTTCTGAATAATAAATAGGATAAAAATTTATAGCAGTAAATTTATGCATTGTTATAGTAAACTTTTAAGGAGAGTAACATTTAAGTTAATCTTCCAGTATATCTAAAAGTTTTTAAAATAATTATAAATTTTAATATTGAAATGAAAATTATTAAGCCTATAATCATTAATCATTAATGGTTTTATATCTATAATAATATAATGGCATAAATAGTATGACAATATAGCGGCAAAATATTAAACTACATCGTCAGGACCATTGCTGTTTAATGCTTGTACTGAATATCCTGTCTTCATAATACTCATATTAGAATTCCAAACCACTTAATCCATCAGCAGATGTCTCCGCCATAACCTCATCTGAAATCTTCTCCAAATCCATACCCGATTCGAATGGCGTATTGCGGAACCCAATGAAAATCATCCCTCTGGACAGGTCCACATGTCGACGTCTTTGGCCGGGTCAAACTCTATTTTGCGACACATGCGACAATCTGTCAAGTAATTCATTCAGCATGCGGTGGAAATTGTGGCCGGTTGATTGCTCCTCATCCATCATATCTCTGTCAGTCTGTCCAATCAGAGGAGGAAGGAAGGGGCCCGAGACAGCGGATTAGCTGGATTAAGGAATGGTGATGGATGGATAAAGCGTGGCAGGGCATCAAGGGGTTGATGAATTTCAAGAGTAGAAAACGATTCATTTCTTTTTTTTAGATCGCTGAATAATGTAATAAATACGATGTTTACTTGCCGCTGATTGATCTTGACGGATAATAATTTATTAAATAGCAGTGGCATGTTTTGATTTACATCATTACCACAAAGATGTGTTAATGATGTAAAACAAATGTTGAGATGTGTGGTTGTACAATCTGTATTGTTAACTGTAGTTTCTTGAGTATGAGACGGTCGTTTATAATTTTAATATCAATTGAATTAATGGTTCAACGGCAATGCGAGCCGCTAGTGAGCATTAAGGCTACTCTTATTACACCTCACCACATCACACCACACTACATCACTGTGCCCAGAAATGAGTTGCCCTTTACAGTTGGGAATGATGTGGGTGAGAAACCTGACTGGGCTCTGTGTTGCTCTATAGTGATATAGCACCACGACCTAAGGTTTAAAGTGGATTCTGAATCACTACAAACATCCCTCGAAACCTGTGGTATCGAGAGCCAGAGCTCTAGCTACTCTGCCATCAGGCCGCATAATTAATTAAGTAAGACAACAATTATTTTGATGATTTAAGATGAAAAAGAAACGAAAATTGAAAATTGCTTAATAAGTAATTCAACAAATCATTGATAACCTTTGGTCAAAACATATTAGATCTTCTTTAAAAATTATGGTTGCCGGACCCGAAGCCTGTGGTAACGAACATCAGAGCATTACCCACTCGGCTATTAGACCACTTAGAAATATTATTATTGAAAATTTTTGGAAGCTATTAAGCCTACATTGTGTGAATGAGTAAACATTTTATACCTATAGAAATAAAATGGCACAAATCACCATACTATGACCATACCAATATAGTGGCACCATATTAAACTACTTTGTCAGTACCATTGCTGTTAATACTGGTACTGAATATGTTGTTTTCATAATAGTCATATTAGAATTACAAACCACATAACACGTTAGAAGATGTCTTCCGCCCTAACCTCATCTGAAATCTTCTCTAAACTCATACCTGATTCGGAATTGCCTAGTCCGGAACCCAATGGAAATGATCCCTCCGGACAGGTCCGCATGTCTTTGGCCGGGTCAAACTCTATTTGGCGGCACATGCGACCTTCTCTAGAATGATTTATTTGGCAAGCGGTGGAAATTGTAGCCAATTGATTACTACTCATCCATCATATCTTTGTCAGTTTGTCCCACCAGAGGGAAGGGCGGAGGAAGCATCCATGCTACTTCCGGGACTCGAACCGAAACCTGTGGTATCGACCGGCAGAGCGCAAGCCATTCAGCCATAAGGTCCCCTAATTAGTTAAGTAAGACAGGAATTATTTTGATGATTTAAGATGAAAAACAAAAGAAAATAAATAATTCAATAAATCATTGATCACCATTGTTCTAAGCATATTAGATTTTTTTTTAATATTATGGTTGCCGAACCTGAATCCTGTGGTAATGATCACCAGAGTGTTAGCCAATCAGGCCACTTAGAAATATTATTATTGAAATGGTTTGGAAGCTATTAAGCCTAAATTGTGTCAATCAGTACTCATTCCAAACCTATAGAAATATAACGGCATAAATAATGCAACAAATAGTGACAAATACATTCAAGAGCCAAAACATTATGACCACCTGTCAATAACGAGTTGGCCCACCTTTGGCGCGCAACACAGCTTCAACCCGCCTTGGCATGGATTATTACCACCACTTAATACCAGTTAAATACCACTTCCGCCTGATCACGTGCCTTTCACGTCATCCAGGCGAGTTCATTGCAAAAATGTAGGGGGTCATAACGTTTTGGCTCTTGAGTGTAGATCTTGTCCTCTTAATACTCATATTAGAATTCCAAAACCCTTAAGTTAAGTTAATTTTCTAAGATCTTTAAAAGCTTTTAACTGTTAAAAAAAAAAAGCTAAAAGCACAAAATATTATCAATAATATTATTTATATATAGAAATATAATAGCATAAATAATATGCCAATATAGTGGCAATATATTAAACTACATTTTCAGTACCATTGCTGTTTAACGCTTGTACTGAATATCTTGTCTCCATAATACACATATTAGAATTCCGAACCACTTAACCCATTAGAAGATGTCACCGCCCTAACCTCATCTGAAATCTTCTCTAAATTCATACCCGATTTGAAACTGCGTATTGCGGAACCCAATGAAAATGATCCCTCCAGACATGTCGACGTCTTTGGCCGGGTCAAACTCTATTTGGCGACACATGCGACCTTCTCCCGAATGATTTATTCCGCACGCGGTAGAAACTGTAGGCGGTTGATCGCTCCTCATCCATCATATCTCTGTCAGTTTGTCCAACCAGAGGGTAGGGAAGGGAACGGATGGGCGCAAGACGGCGGATTAGCTGGATTAAGGAAGGTCCCTGGTGATGGATGGATAAAGTGCGGCAAAGCATCAAAGGGTTGATGAATTTCAAGAGTAGAAGAATGATTCCTTTTTTTAGATCGTGGGATAATGTAATAAATACGATGTTTACTTTCAGCTGATTGATTTTGACGGATAATGATTTTTTAAATAAAATTCACATGTTTTGGTTTACATTATTACCACAGAGAAGTGGGGTTGTAAAATGTGAATTGGTAACTTTATAATTATGAAATCATTGAGGTGAAGGACTTCTTTAACAGAAGATGGTCATTTATAATTTTAATATCAATTAATTCATGTATCAGCGGCAATGTGCGCCGCTAGTGAGCATTAGGGCTGCTACTACCTTTACTGCATCATCACCACATCACACCACATCGTGTTGCTGTGCACACATGCATTACACCACACCGTGTTGCTGTGCCTAGAGCCGAGTTGCCCCTTTAGAATTAGGGAATGATGTGGGTGAGATGTCGGACTGTGTTTTGTGGCACTCTAATGCCATATGAGACCGGGACCTATGGTTTAAAGTCGATTCCGAATCATTCCCAACATCCCTGGCACCTCCGGGACTCCATCCTGAAACCTGTGGTATTGACCGCCAAAGCACTAGCCACTCGGCCCCTCAAGCCGCGAAATTAGTTAAGTAAGTTAACAATTATTTTGATGATTTAAGATGAAAAACAAGACAACATAAACAAAAGAAAATTGCTTAGTAAAAATTCAAAAAATCATTGATCACCATTGGTCAAAATATATCAGTGACTCTCTAAGGTCAGATGAGATCGGGACCTACAGTTTAAAGTGGATTCCTAACCACTACCAATATCCATGGAACTTCGAGACTGGAACCCGAAACCTGCAGTATCGACCGCCAAAGAGCTAACTACTCTGCCATCAGTTCTCATAATTAGTTATATAAGACAACAATTATTTTGACGATTTAAGATGAGAAACAAAAACATAAACAAAATAAAAATTGCTTAATAAATAATTCAATCAATCATTGATCACTATTGGTCAAAACATTATAGATCTTCTTTAAAATTATGATTGCCGAACTAGAATTCTGGGGTAACGAACATCAGAGCGTTAGCCACTCGGCTATCAGATCAATTAGAAATATTAGTATTGAAAAAGTTTTGGAAGCTATTAAGCCAAATTTGTGTTACTCAGTTATCATTCCAGACCTATAGAAATGTAATGGTATAAATAATATATATATATAGTGGCAAAATATTAAACTACATCGCCAGTACCATTGCTATTTAATACTGGTACTGGATACCTTGTCTCCATAAAACTCATATTAGAATTCCAAACCATTTAACAAATTAGAAGGTGTCTCCTCCGTAACTTCATCTGAAATCTGCTCTAAATTCATACCCGATTCGAAACTGCGTATTCGGAACCCAATGAAGCTGATCCCTCTGGACAGGTCCGCATGTCGGCGTCTTTGGCCGGGTCAAACTCTATTTGGCGACACATGCGACCTTCTCTTAATGATTCATTCGGCACGCGGTGGAAATTGTAGGCGGTTGATGGCTCCTCATCCATCATATCTTTGTCAGTTCATCCAACTAGAGGGGAGGGGGAGGGATGGAAGGATGGGCCCAAGACAGCGGATTAGTCGGATTAAGGAAGGCCCCTTGATGGAGGGATAAATCTTGGCAGGGCATCAAAGGGTTGATGAATTCAAAGAGTAGAAAATTATTACTTTTCTTTTTGATCACTGAATAATGTAATAAATATGATTTTATTTTAAGCTGATTGATTTTAACGAATAATGATTTTTTTAAATAAGATTCACATGTTTTTGTTTACATCATTACCACAGAGATACGTAGTTGTACATTGTGAATTGGGAATTATATTGTTCTAATGCAGCCGGCAATACAGAGACAATTATTCTTTTGTAATAAGCAAGGGCTGAACCTCTGTTACTCAGTTAACACTACACAGGGGTCACGTGCAGCTTGAATATATACTACGGATGCGAGTCACATTACCCCCAAAACGCTCTACAATCATATTAGACCGGGACTTTCGATTTAAAGGGCTTCTGAACCACTACAGACATCGATGGCGCCGCCATGGATGTGTGTAGTGGTTCGGAATTCATGTGTCAAAACCTGTTGCACGAGTGCCAGAGCGCTAGCCACACGACCATCAGGCGCATGAATTGGTAAATATAAGTGGAATCAAAGAGGTGAAGAATTTCTTGAATAGGAGATGGTCATTTATAATTTTAATATCAGTGAATTCATGGCTTTGCGGCAACGTGTGCCGCTGTTGAGCATTAGGGTACTGCTACTACTACTACACCACCCCCACACCACATCACTGTGCCTAGAGCTGAGTTGCGCCTTTACAGTTTGGGATTGATGGATCTCTGTGACGCTCTACGTTCTTATGACACGGCGATCTACGGCTTAAAGTAAATTCCAAATCAATAGAAACATCCATGGCACCACTGCGACCCGAATCCTAAACGTTTGGTACCGAATGCTAGCTACTCGGTCATTGTGGCTTAGTGGTTAAATACATCGTATCACGCGTAATTAATGAGTTCGATTTTCTGAGCATTAGGACAGACTTTCAATCCGCTGGCTGCTTTGTTGTAGACACTGTGTTAGTACTACTAACAAGAGATGTTCAGCATCTTGTCTAGTTAGTAAGACTACCTGGTGGGAGTGTTCCATGTTTACCCCATACGATACAAAAATGCGGGGTTTCCTTCCCAAAATCCTACTGGTAGGCACTACCCTCTTTCCTCAGCGAACGGATCCAAATCAGACTTCTACGTACGGGAGCTTCATCACAACAGAAGCTGTTCCCACCTCCCTTCTTCCATGTGTTACATGGGTTCATGGACTTGGTCTAGATGTCGACCAAGTGTTATAAGAAACAACACCAACAACAATTCAATGAACAACAAAATGGTTTTGAATAAGTAGGATTTATATTTTTTGTTTATTGATTTTAATGAAAACTCTTGTTACTTTGATTAGAAGGAAATATATAGTAGTATCATATTTTTATTATAATAATATCAAAAAATTTAAAACAAAATTTTATTAAATTAGACATATAAATCCTTCCTTCTATGGACCACATTTAAAAAGAAAATTTATTTTCGATTACACATTAAATGCATTAAATTAACGGCAATTGCTTAACAAACATATTTAGTTACTTAAATCTATTTAAGATACCCGAAATACTAATAAGTGTTTCTAAAGATGCATAATAAAATATTTAACCCATTAACAATAAGCCAAAATGCCATCATAATTACTTATTTTACCATAATAATCATTACTAAACATTAATTAAGGGCAATAATCATTAATAAACATCTCTTTCACTATAATAATCATTTTAATCTATCAGCATGGCAAGTTATTTAAAAACAAATCTATCCTAGAAAACACAAATATAACATGTGAATTTGTTTTTTAATCGAGAAACATTATTTTTTTTGCAGATTTTTAAGTAATTAGAATTTCAATAAAATAAGTAAAATACAAAGTAAATAGTGTCTAAGGAAAAAATAAGTTTTTATGTCGGTTTCTTTTTTTTTTTTTCTTTCTTGAACATCACTAGGTCACAACAACATTCTGGATTTACGTAATCTGTACTTTTTAAAAAAATCATCAGTAGGAGAAAATAATTTCTAAAAACATTGATGATCAAAACTTATGACGCAATATTTTAAATAAAATTAAACAAAAAAATGTAGTTATCCGCAGCAATAAAATAATGACATTAGGATTTAATTAATGAATTATTTTATTATTAAAAAATGACAACAAAGATAATATTAATGGCATTCATTTCTGATTCTTCAGAATATTTCTTTGAAGTCTGATCAAAAGTAATATATCTAAAGTATTGAGGTATTTTAAGTGTTCAGGCAGATCGTACCTCAAGAGTTTTAGATGAATTATTAAAGAAATATGAAAAGATTGCTGATATTTGAGCAAGTAGTGTTTATTTTAATTGATTTTGACTAGAAACACTTTTTTGTGTTTTATGGAGATAAAACACTTATTCATAAAATTATGGGTATTTTTTTTTTGGCAGAGGAGTTCTTCAATTCCTTTATCACTTTTTTTTTTTCCCTTGATCAATTTATATTTCATTGATTCTTTTTGTGCCCTTGGATGTTTCCGTGACACTTTCAAAAATTTATTATGGTTTTATTATTATTTTTTTTTTTTAAATTTCATTCTCGAGCTGTTCTGCATTTTATTTTTTTGCATTACATTCTAAATAGCAGTGCAACGTAATGGTGCACTCCGAGAAACATCTGAAAAGCCAAAAATGTTCTACAAATACGGCCTTCAGTCTGATTCTCAGTTTGAGTTTCTTTGAGTTCTTCAGTGGAACTCAGGTGGATAGTCCCAAAACAAAAGAGAGGATAATTAAAGATACCCTTAGGTGCTCTTTCTTTGAGAATGTTGCCTCTAGAAAGAGTCATAAACTCTGGTAAGGTCCTATTCATGATATGCCTAAATGGCCTACAGAAAAGTCGGTGGCATTTCTAAGGGTTTTCTGTGGTCAGCACCTTCACAGAATTAAAATGACTCCTTACCCTCTCTGTCTCCTGTGTGATAGCCTGGAAGAAATGGATATGGCTCAACTTGCTTCCTGTTCTGCACTGACTCCTGTTTCTTTATGGAAGCGTTATTGGATTGCCAGACTTAAGTGGATAAATCAACTGATATAATTTGTTTCTAATTTGTTCATTGTATTTATTTCTTATGAAATTTGTTGTTCTGTAAACTTGCAATTGGAAATAAAAAAAAAAATTCTAAATTTTATGGAAAACATGTATATTAGCCCATCGGATTATTTTGTTTGTTTTAAATCGGTCTGCTAATTAAGTTATCGGTTTAAAGTTATCCGATTAAAGTTATCTGTTTCTATTCTCGTTTTGTTTAATTTTCTTTCGTTTTTAATCTTTATATATTATTTTTTGAATAATTAAATTTCCAATTTGAGTTTTTTAAATATTATTATTATTTTTTTTTTTTATAATCCAGAGCAATGTCATTATTTTTCTTTGAATAAATTTGGTTTAAAAATGCTGAATTTTTAATTAATTTTGTAACTTTAAGCAGAGGGATTTATTTTTATAAAGAGAGTATGTGGGTGGTACATCAATCCACAGAACTAAAAGCTTGTTTATTTTCTTGGAAGGAACATCCATACTTCATTACCAAAGAAATAAAGATCAATTCATTGCTTACTATTGCTAAATTAAATTTAATATGTTTGATTTATTTCAATAAATAAGTTAAATTACTCAATAAAATTTGCAAATAATAAAATGATAAAATTAGATAAAAATTAAATTTATTTAATAAAAATAATAAAAATTAAATAAAATATAAATAACTAAAATAAAATAATTAAATGTAATAATAAAAATTGTTAAATAGCTCAACAAGAAGTAATATAACAAATCGAAAAGAGTATTATATTTTCAATTAGTTCATAAATACTTTCATATAATACGTAAAAGAAAACAAATATTTTTAAGAACATTTTTTCCATAATATTTTCTTTTAAATAACTAAATATGGAAAGTTAATCGATATTAGTCATACTGAAAATAGATGTTATTTCCGAAATAAATTCGATTACTTTGTATTAACATTCTGAATAACTCTCTAACATATCTTAAGATAGGTCACAAGAGGATATTACTTAGACAACATATGTCAGCAAAATTTCTAAAAGTGTTAAGCTCATTAACTGATAACTTTGAAACTATTTTATCTTTCAGAAATAAATAAGGCTATAACGAATATAAATCATGCAAAGGAATCTTAATCTTAAAAGCCGTTTATGTAAAAAGGCTGTAATATTATGACACCGTGGCAAAATATGATAATAACTATAACATATAATAATTGCTTAATATTCAACCTTTGCATGCAGGTAAGCTGTACAGAGATGAAATGTTAATCACCACTTATCCTACTGAGATTTAAATGGAACACAGCTCATTTCAGATTGAAATTCGGCAACAGCCTTCAGGGAGAAGCATGATTATGATTTGTGGAAAAATGCACCTTAATATTTTGTCAAGTTAAGCAGTTTAATCTGTACTAATAGGAACACTCCTTGTGTTTGTCAGGCTGTTGACAAAGATTTGTTATTAAAGTTTTCTGAAAATATTAAAATAACAGATGTATACATTGAAAGGAATTACTTGTTAATAATATATTTATCCAATTGAACGAAATGAAATATTAATATATAAGTCTCATCAAGTTTCATTTAGGTTCATATAAATCAACATTACCATTAAATTGTCAACAAATGCATTCATTTTAAAGGTTTAATTCAATTTAAAAGTTTTATTAGATTATTAATTTTTGCTTTAATGTACTTGTGATTTAAAATACATTTAAATACGATATTTTTAATACAATCACAACGATCCAAAAATAGCCACGACGCCATTTGAAATTTAGTTATTTTCTTATAAATACTGATAAAATTTATACATGGATTTCCAATGAGAATATTCTTCATTAGCGCAACACCTCCATGGTGGGTTAAGGCCTTCTGCCTACTAATAGATTTCTTGACTAAACGTTATCTTTTTGCAATGTAGGGTTGTCAGCCCTACACTCAACGTTCTACAGTCAGGTAAAACCTGTACCTACGGTTTAAAGAGGATTCCATACCACTACAAGCATCCTTGGAACCGCTGGGATTTGAACCCAAAACCTCTGGCTCCGGGCGCCTGAGTGCTAGTCACTCAGCCATCAGGCCAAAATGCGAACTTTAAGGCATAATTAATTATGGAAGGCTTTAATTAATTATAAGAAGGTATATACATACACTCAAGAGCCAAAACATTATGACCACCTGTCAATAACGAGTTGGCCCACCTTTGGCACGCAAGACAGCTTCAACCCGCCTTGGCATGGATTAATACCACCACTTAATACCAGTTAAATACCACTTCCACCTGATCACATGCCTTCCACGTCATCCAGGCAAGTTCATTGCAAAATGTAGGGGTCGTCATAATGTTTTGGCTCTTGAGTGTATATTTCTAATACGTTATGTTTCTGACATTTGAAAAACCACATAAATTTGACTGCTTAAAATCGTGTAACAATATTAAGTATCTATATTATAACAAAAATTATTCATTGCTCTATAATATTTAAAATGAATATAAGGGGTGCATAATTACCAGATGACCAGTATAGTTCGATGCCAACGAATAATTGGATGTAGTATAAATAAATGTATTTCTAATAATAAAAAAAATATAAGTTTACTATGCATAATTTTTCAATGTATGATTAATGTTGAACTATATAATTTCAACTTTGTTTAGCCCGGCTGTAGTTATTTAAATATTTCAAATATATTTTATGCATTTCATATTGAGAAGGCAAATAAAGTAACCAAATAAAGGTACAATAAAATAAGGCTTGATATTTTTAATTCGTTATCGTCATTATATAATATTATGCAATAAAAAAGAACTATTTTAGAAGAACGTTAATATTATTGACATTATTGGTAGCTCTATGTCATTCCTTACAAAAGGCATCATAGTCAAAGTTTTCTAAGTAAATTCCCTAAATCATAATTAAGTAAATTCTCTAAATCATATTTAAGTAAATTCCTTAAATCATAATTAAGTAAATTCTCTAAGTCGTAGTTATGTAAATTCTCGAAATCTCAAAGTAAATTATGTAAATCTCTAAGTCGTAAATTCTAATTCTTTAAAACGAAGTTAGTATTATCAACCGTTTTAAGAATAAATTGGATATCATGTTATGTTTCTTATTAGTTAATAGATTTTAGCTTTTTGCATTTATGTTTTTTTGTAGTTAATATAACTTTTATAAACTCATACTTTTGTTAATCTGACTTTTAAAAACGGATACTTGTAGTTAATATATAACTGTTGAAAACTGATAGTTCAGAAATTTAAATTATCTCAGAAATTTAAATTATTTTGTTTAATTTATTAATTAATTATAAGAAGTTTAAATTATCTTATAATTAATTATATTATTTTTTATTTACTATTAAAATTTAATTATTTTATTATTTAAATTGTTAATTTCATACATTTATTTATTATTTTGAAAATAATTATAATTGAAGAAGAATAAATTCATTCCTCTATTAGAACTTAAATTAGTTTTTTCTAATTCTAAAAGGCAAACTAAATCAACATCATAATTAATATTTGACATTTTAAATTAATCTAAAAGCATGGACATATTTTTTTGCTTACAAATTACTTTTACATTAAGTTTTTTTTTACTGCATTTTGGATTAATAATTAAAGTAGAAATAAAAACACTATAATATGTTTGTTGTCGATTAATTATTTTACGAGTATCTCTTTAAAAGCATTCAATATAACATTTAAAAAAAACTGTAATTTTTTTTCTGTATTTAAATAATTTTTTTACCATAGACACTTCAAAATTAATAACATGGATTTTGAATTATATTGGAATTTGAATTTTACATATAATTAAACAAAATTTCAGCATAGAAAATCAATTCTGACTTTGCAACGTAAAACTAAGTAAATTATTTCTAGTCCAATAATTACAAATTTTTTTTTTTTGTCCATAATTCATTCAGAGTATTAGATTCTAATATTTTGTAATTATTTCTTTCAGCCAGTTCAGGAAATGTGTTTCCGATAGTTTTTCCATTCAATCATTGTTTTAAGCACCCATTTTTTCCTTTTTTTTTCATATTTTCTTTTCTTTTAAGCTTTTTATGTTTTTGTATTTTTCTAGGTTTGTTATTTTTAATTTTTCAAATAATTTAATTTCCGTGACATTTTTTTTATGTTTGTACTATTAAAAAATTATGCATTAATGAACATTTGATTGGTGAGATATTTTTTAATGATTATTATAATGGTTGACGATTGGTGAATGCAGTATCCATTCATTATGTTTTGGAAAAAGATACTATGGAAAAGTGTAGATACTCATTATTACCTAAATATTACGTATGTTATTAATTTTAAATCAAAATGAGCAATTTAAGTAATTTAATCTAATGTAATTTCCCAACCAAATATTTTTCACTATGACAAAATTAGAAAAGAACCCTTTTATTTGCACCTTATACATTGAATTCTAATAATAAATTTAAACAGCAGTAGTGATCAATTTCGTTATATTGAATCCAAGAAATCAATGTTTTACAATGCTTAAAAATATCATTTAATTAACTAATTAAGTTATAACATAAATTATATAACTTAATAAGTAATATAACGCAAATTAATTAGTAATGTAGCATAGATGTAACTTAAATCAGTAATATAACAAAAATTATATAAAAATACATTTTATACTTTTTACATTACAGGCAACTAATTTTTATAAAAAAATTATTGTTTGACTTTTACACTATTTGCTCCTTTTTTGTTTGTGAGATGATTCATAAGATATTTTCTTGTTTTATTTGAAGCCAAATTCTGAAAAAAATGGATGCCTAATAGTATGATTTTATGAAGACGTCTGTTAGTCTAGAAAATACTTCTGAGTGATGCTAAAAATGAAAAAGGAAATTTTTTTCGTGTCTACAATACTTATGACAGTTTCCACAATACTTATAGACAGTTTCCACATATTTTTTACACTATGACAATAAAATTTAAAAAATAGCCCTTTTATTTTTCATGATACATTGCAACACAATTGTCAAGCAAGAAAATATTGTCACCAATATGTTTATTTCAATTTACAAGGAGTTTAGTTTGCTTCATGAATAAGTTTTTGTTGTTTTTTGTTGTTCATGAATAAGTATTTTTTTGTTGGACTTGTGCTATTGTATATTGTCCAATAGCATCCCAGTAAGTAGCCATAGTTTAGATGGTGTTATCCCCCTGTTAAACTACTTCAATTCCATACTCTTTTACCAAAAGCAGAATCATATGTTCTATGTTTACCTGATTTCATATTATTCACAGGTATAATCTTTTATTTTTTCTAATCTATAGTCCCGAACTATTGCAGAACAAATTAGAAAAAGTATTCTTTGAAACATTTAATATCTATAAATAAATATTTGTAATATTGACATATTTGTTTGCTTACAAATTACTTGTGTAATTGTAAGTGATTTTTTTCGTCAATAAATACAAAACCAGATATCTGTTGAATTGCAGATATTGTTTGAATTAAGATGGCCAAATGAAAGTTCTGAAATTTACAACATCTGACGTTTAATGAAACCTAAGGCAAAAAATACAAAATGTATACACTTTATAAAATAACAAACGCATAGAAGTATTGCAAATGCAATATACTAATGGAATCAAGGCAATTGTTTAAGGATTAAAATAATCAATGATTGTTTTTTAAGTACCCTTTACTTCTTTTCCTTTGAACAGTAAGTAATAATTTAGTCTCAATTTTTAACACATTATTTTTCGAAATCAAAACCATTTTTTTCGAAGCTCTTCATCCTCTTAGTCAAAATTAGAATTAACAGTTACAGTTACAAAATGTAATAACACAAACCTATTAAGTGAAATTCTGCAATATTGTGCTACTTTTTTCTCACAATTTAGGGTACCAAGCTCAAGTTTTTACAAAAAACACATATTATATATAAAAAAAAATAAGTCAATTCCTACTTTTTTTTTACTATATTGCAGAAAGTCCTTTATATATAATTTTCATTCATTTTTATAAGTTTACCTGGCGCCCTCCATAATAATCTCATTTTACATTAAAATTTACAATTTCTGCCATTAAAGAAATATATTTATATTGTAAAAATGAATTAAATAAATTTTTATTTTATCAGAAAAACACCAGACACATAATTTGAAAAGAAGTTTGGGTTTGCATCAACGAATACCATATTTCTATTAGACAGCTATTTGGATCAGAAAAAAAAAAAATCGTATGTTACGAAATTAATAATTTTATATAACAAACATTGCAATGTTCCACTTTTGTTTCACATATTTTGGCCTACTTTGATGTACAGTTGTACTTCAACGAAGTACAACTGATATCTTAATAAATAGCCCTCATATTGAAGCAGTACAAGAATTATTAGGAACATTAACTTACATTGTTGGAAATTGTGTATATGTGCTGATTAAAAAGTTAATTGTAACACCTTCAAAATATTGCTCACTGTAGGCAAACCTAAGGACTTGAAAACACAAACAGTTTACTTAATGAATAATATCGATGACAAGTGCTTTGTCCAACACCAAATATTGAAAATGTTGCGTATAATTATAAGAAAAAAAAACTATGTTATGAATTTGAAAATCAGTTTACCAAAAACTGAAAATAAAAGATCACTAGTTCAGAATATTTAATGGAAAATTACAGATAAAAATACTTAAATTGATATTATGTTCATAAAACCATATTTCTGAATAATTATTATAAAGAAAAATTAAAAAAATAAAATTCAATTCAAGTATTTAAAAAAACGAAATGAAAATGAATCACTCTTATGAAATAAGAATCCTTGTATAATTATTAAATACGCTAATACATTGGACGTGTTTTATCTTTTTCAATATGGTTATTGATGTGGAATAACATGGTAAATGGGAAAAATAATATATATATATATATATAACATGATATGTATATATATATAACGTGGATGTTTTCTATTTAGGGATAGGATAGTCAGATCTACGCCCAGTAGATTCTGAACCACTACAAACATCCATGACATCGCCGAGAATTGAATCCGAAACATGTGACACTGAGTTCTAGACACTCGCCATTACGCCCCGCTACTACTATTAAACTTCTAAAATATTTGAATTTTAAATTTTTAAATTAAAACTAATAAAATATAATTTTTACTACAGGACTAATTTCAAATTTCAGTAAAAAAAATTCCTTAAATTATTTAATCAATAGAAATTTAAGATTATAATGTACATGGAAATATAGTGATTATTTTTTGAAAAAGAGAAGGGCTTTAAATCCACCCTCATCTGATGATGCCACACGGTGACCTCGTGTTTTTGGTGGATACGTTCGGATTAGAGAGGTTTACTGTATAATGAATGAATATTAGTATTAACAAGTAATATAATTTTTTTTAAAGTCAATTCCTACTTTTTTTTTTCACTCTATTACAGAAAGTCCTTTATGAATAATTTTCATTCATTTCTTTTTTATATGGCGCCATCTATTGGTAGATAAATGCAACTTAAATTAAAAAAATCCTTAAATTAATTAATTAATTAATATTCGAAAAACTGTATTAACATCAAGTGTCATTCCCTACAAGTTAAAAAAATGTATTTGAACTTGAGTAGATATATAAAAAGTATTTTATGAACGATTGAAATTTGGAACAAGATATTTATAGGGAGAGTGTGAGCTAATAGAAGGAATTGAAAAATATTCAAAAATATTAAGAGACCTTTATAATACGAATAGAAAAACTATACTCGGAATCAATTAAACATATACTATAATGGCATATGAAAATTAAAAAAAAATTTATTCTGTTTCTTTCTGAAAAATAATTATTTATTTATAGGAATTTTTTCATATCAGAACTCCTTATGTTTTTAAAATATTGAATTTTGGATACAATGTTTTAAATTTAAATTACAGATGTATTGAAGCAATTTTATTGAGAATATTTCTTAGAAAATATTTTCGCAGTATTTTAATTTTTATCAAGTTAGAAATTGCTATTGGAAGAATATTTTAAAAGCTTTAAAATTTCCATAATTCATGCATTTTTCTCATTTATTCCATAAATATTAAAATATTTTGTATTTTCACAACTACATAAAATTTCCCTTTAAAAAATGCTGAAACAATAACTTAGGAACTGTTGCAATATTTTTCTTGAAAAAGTGTTGCAATCTATTCTATGTTTATTCTATTTTTTTTTTTATGTTCAAGATTTTATAGTTTGCTATGCATGTATTATAATTGCAGTTTGGATTTTATGTTAATTAGGCAGTATAATATGGATCAGAATACAAAAATATTTTATATTCAAGAATGGTTTGAGAAGGTTTCTTTTTTTGTGTTATTCGAAAATAAAATATTTTGATAAATGGAAGTATTTCTGAATCATATACAGACAATTTAAATATTTTTAAGAGTGACTATTTATACATAAATATGTGTCTTTATCAAAATTGAAAAAAAAAAAAAAAATTGTAATATTTTATTTTATGCATTAATTTATAATACAACATTCTGTTAAATCATTTAACATAAATAATAATTCCATAATTATATTCTAGTCATTAATTTCTCAGCAAAAAGTTTAATTTTTTTGTAGGCATATTGTTTTAGAGTTTTCCTACATTATTTTTTTTATTTAATAGTTTTGTATAGTATAAAATAGAAAGAAATTAATCATATCTAAAGAAACTGCTCTGTTTCCTTTTATATGGCTGCAGTATTGGTATTGATATTCATTTTATAAAGCACATTTTACATAGCTTGAATTTTCAATATTGCAGGCGAAAATCTATTTTAGTAGTGATATGCCTGAAATGCTAAAAAAAATTCATGATATTGTATATCGTTAATAAAATGTTAAATCTTTCAACTCAAAGATTCCAGCCAATGTAAATTATAATCCATACTGTATGACTATGTGGTGGTTTCATTTTTAAGACTTAACGAATAAGCAAAATATATAAGGAAAGTCTGTAGGTAAGTGAGGCTTAGTGAAGTATTTTAATTTTTTAAAGAACATATTAACTATTACTAATATTGATTAATTTTTCTTAAATATTTATTTTTGTTTCTGCAGATTTTCTGCCTTGCTAATTTTATTTTTAATCAATTTTTCAAAATTTAAACTATTATTTAGTTCTGGTTTTTCATCTCATTCAAAACTGTTAGTTAACCAGTAATCTTTAATGTGGACTGCTACTGCACGCTGAATTAAGCGATGATAATAGATAAAAAAGTTCTTTCTTTTAGTTCTTAAGCTCTCGATTGACAAATAATTAAATCATAAATAATAGACAAATAATTAAAAAATAAATAATACAAAATATGTAATAAATTACAGACAAATAATCAAATAATTACAAATAATTATATGTTTAAATGTTTTTAGATTAATTTTGGATTACTTCTATCGTAAGATCATCGCAATAATGATTGCGGATTAATCCATTCGCCATTCTGCAAAAACTTCTACAACATTTTAATAACACGAGAGGTCAGAGAAATGAACTCTAGTTTCATATTTCTGTGAATTTATGTTATTCTTGCAGAGATGTACATTTTAGATAACTAGACTTTCAAAGTTATTGAGATGAGTACGAATGATAAATATGCTTAATAAAAATCTCGACAGGCAATGCATTTTGGTAATGTGTAAGCGGAAACAATCAACCGTTCTGTAATATCTGCAGGGTGCTGATAAATTCGGGTTCAACAGAAAAATAAATTGTTGGCCATTTATTGTTTTGATGAGAAAAACGATAAAATGATAAGAAATTATTTCAATAAGTAACATACTATAAATATCAGTTCTTTATGTTAAATTGTCTATAGAAATTGATTGTTAAAATATATTAGGGGATATATTAAATATTATAAAACAAAGAATAATAGTTATTTTACTATGCATAAAATTACAAATTTTAAGACTGTTTTCCTCTCAATGAATAGGGGTATCATAAAAACATACCTAGGCGAATAAATTTATTGTGTTTTTATTAAGGTTTAACTTAAAAACAATGATTTTCGAGAATTTTTAGTATGTTATGTCTTTTTGTGAATGAGAATTTTTGATGAAAATGACGAGAAAATATAATTTTAATATTTGTATCTAAATTTCTGTTTGGATTTGAATTAATATAATAGATCAGTGCATTATTTGAAAAAAATGGTCACACAATAAACATATTCTAATATTTTTGAAACAATTATATTTATAAAACAGTTAAAAATATTTGCAATAATGTTCATATATCATACATCAAAATGTTTGCCACACAAATCATTAAATATATTTTAGCAATAATAATAATTATGCTAACAAAATTTGACATCCAACATCAATTGGATAGTTCGCATGTAACAAATCTATTTGTCTATTAAAAAAAAAAAAAGCGTATCCTATTTTCTTAGTTAATTATCAACAACGTACTAAACATGATTCTAAAGTTTAATATTTTTAAATAATAATATTTCTAGAAATATTATCCGTATAAATAATATAGGATTAATGCCCATTTGCATTAGAATATATATTCACTGATATGGTTTGAAATATAATTAAAATGTTAATATTTTTAAGAGTAAAATAAAAACAATTCTATTTTGTTCTTATTTGTATAGTTTAGTTTTAGAAATCTGTCTTTTACTGCTAGAATTAAACAAAAAATACTCTTATTCAATTCTTCTATTAGTTAACACTCTCCCTATATATATATATATATCTTGTTCAAATTTTCAATCGTTAATAAAATGTTTTTTTTTTTTTATTCAACTATTCAAAGTTCAAATACATTTTTTGAACTTGTAGTGGATGACACTTGATGTTAATACAGTTTTCTCAAATATTAATTCATTAATTAAATTTAATTCTTTTTTTTTTAGGTTTAAGTTGCGTGTATCTACCAATAGGGGCGCCAGATAAACTTTTAAAAAATGAATGAAAATTATTTATAAAGGACTTTCTGCAATATAGTGAAAAAAGAAAGTAGGAATTTATTTATTTTTTTATTTTTTTTTTATATTACTTGTTTTTTTTTCAAGAAATGAATGATAGAAATGTCATCTTTAAAAGAAGAAAGAAGATAGGGCTATTCAATTTCATATTCATTCAACTAAGCACTATTATAAGAGGCAAAACTAAATCTCATATTATTATAAAAGCTTTCTGAGTGCATTTCAAGTATATTCGTAGTAATATATTTTTATAGAGTAATGTTTTATGTTATTTATTTACTAATCGAAATAGACTTTTTAAAAAATCATGAATTCCACAATAGCATAATATTGACAAGTACTTCTTTTAATGGAAATATGACATTTTTAAGGTAGAGTCAAACTGCAAAGACCATCTAAAATAGATGGAAAAAGTTTTTTTTTATTCAAAAAAAAAATAGATATTATATTAATTTAAGTATTTTTTTAATTAATGCATACTGAAATTAAAGTAATTTGTTATATACTAAATTGTTTATATCAAATAGCTTGTAATTATTGCTTGTTTAACACATAATTTGAATAAGCAAGAAAATGAATTTTGAAATACAGAAATATATAAATAAGTAAAAAATAAAACACTTAACTGGAAAATTAATAGTGAGAGATACGATACAGACTTTTTTTAAATTTTATTAAGAATGTAATATTTTTAATCTTCAAAAACACTTTTAAAAATAAAAACATATTAGAAATATATTTACTATATTATCGTAGTATCAATATGTTTTTCATACAAACAATTTTTAATGACTGACATATAAAAATTATATCGAAAACAATATTAGACACAATGCAGAAAATGATAGAAATGAAGAAAATGGTTTAATAATGCCAAAAAATGAATTTAAAAAATTCAAAAAATGAAAACTACAACTCATTTATGGATTTCAAATTTTATCCTTGAAAAGATATTATAATTTATTACTTTGACAGAGTTGTAATATTCTGTGGTAATTTATTATTGACCTAGATTTTATAAGCACTATTGATTCTTAAAGCATATTTTCTGCGTCTTATATATCAGTTCATCCTCATATATTATTTCGATGTGTTTCAACAATTATGAATACATCAATATTGGAAAAAACACCATAAAAAACTTTTTAAAAATAATTTTTTTTTTATAATTAACAAATTATTATTTTTTATAATTCAAATTTAACAATTATTTCAGTTATTGTAATTATAATTATACATCAAGATTGGATACAAGTAATATAACATATTATGTATTTATTCGTATTTTTTTTTTTTTTTAAATTCTGCTAAATATTTTAGAAGGGTATAAAATAAAATAATTTGTCTGATATTTAAATTATTGTATTATGCAATTCAAAAATCTACTTACTGGTCTCATTAAAGAGACAATTTTTGCTGTATCATTTAAAGTGAGTTTACAGACTCCCTGGCATTAAAAAACACTAATTCAAGCCTCCGTGTCCTTAAACTCAGCAGATAAAAATTATATATTCGGGAAAAATCGAGAACTTTTAAGATGCATACTAATTTCGTCTTCCATTACGAGTTTTTAATCGTCTCCGCTAAAACGAGACCCGGTTTTGCTGGAACAGAACTAATGACTTTTCGCTATTTCTGATGGAACTGCTATTGAAAAATGTCGTTAAATTTTTTTCTCCAGCGACATAAACTGCGTTGAAAAAGTCATCGATAATAACAAGCCCAATTATTTACTTTAAAAGTTTCTTTTTTTTTTTTACATTATTCTTTACATTTGTAAGCAATAACCTGGACCCAAATCATCGGAAAAGCAATTACTGTTACTGGGACCGGCTCATCATTATGCGCATAACAGGATGTCCATTAGTATGCATAAAGAACTACGTGCACAGAGTTGGAGTTATGTACACTGCATGCATAGATTGATATATGATAAAAACTACCATTGGGAAAGAGTGATGAATATGGAAGTTCTTTTAAATTGTTCCCCGGAATAATTTAGTTTTTAGGTCGACCAATATATAATTGTCAATAAAGATATTCTCTTTAATTTGTAACGTTTTAAATTCATATATTACATTCAGGTGGAAATTTAAGTAAATTTAAAAAAAAAAATCCTCTAATGGTTTCTTTCTTATTTATTCTAAACGAGAAATTGATAGCGTTTGTTTTAATGTCGTTTTTATGATAAATACGTATTTAACGCATGCACATAAATCCTGGAATAATTTTATAAATACATAATAACGAGACTATAATAATGAGAATTTAAATATCAGGCATTATTTTTTTATTTTGTACACTCCTACATTATTTAGCAGAATTTGAAAAAAATATTTTAAGAATATATGTATAGAACGTGGTACAACTTTTTTTCCAATATCGACAATAACTAAACAATTTTGAAATCTGAATAAAATTTATGAAGAATTTGAAGAAAAGTAACAAGTAAACTTTTGAAATAGATAATGATGAGAATAATTAAAATAATAATTTAAAATGAAATATAGATTCGATTATAAAAATATGCAATTCTACTGTAGCAAAATTTTCTACAATTCAATTAAGTAAAATTCAATTTTTCACAAACAACACTATTAATTATCTTTGGCACTAATAACGACAGTTATTTTTATGTGATGGTGATAAAACCTACTTCGTGATACTTTCCTTTACATAAATTTCAAAATTATTTCAGGGATTTTCAATAATCGAAAAAAAGTCATATAACGTTCTTATATTATTTTGTAATTCGTAAAATATTTTCCAAATTCTGCAAATATTGTATGAGTTTAGGAAATAAAATAATTCTCATTATTATCTATTTCAAAAATTGACGAGCTACTTTTCTTTAAATTCTTCATAAATTTTATTTAAATCTCAAAATTATTTCAGTTATTGTCATCATAAATACATAACAGTATTGGAAAAAAAGTCATATAACGTTTTATATATTTATTCGTAAAATATTTTATCAAATTCTGCTAAAATATTTAGGAGTTTATAAAATAAAAAAAATGTTGACTGATATTTAAATTCTCATTATTATGTACTTCAAAAATCTTCCAGAATGTAGATGCATGTGCTACAACTGTATTTATCATAAAAATGGCATTAAAACAGACGCTATCAATTTTTCGTTTATAATAAATACGAAGCAACGAAAAGAAACATTTGAGGAATTTTTTTTTTTTTTTTTTAATTTAATTAAATTTCCATCTGAATGCAAGATATGAGTTTAAAACGTTACAAATAAAGAGAATGTCTTTATTGATAATTATATATTTAGTCTGCCGAAAAACTAAATTATTCCGGAACAATTTAAAAGAACTTTCATATTCGTCACACTTTTACAATGGTAGTAATTCATCATATCCCAATCTATGCATGTAGTGTTTATAACTCCAACTCTGTGCACGTAGTTCTTTATGCATACTAATGGACACCCTGTTCTGTGCATAATGATGAGCCGATTCCAGCAACAGTAATTGCTTTTCCGATGATTTGGGTCCAAGGTTATTGCCTACAAATGTAAGGAATAATATATAAAAAAAATAAACTTTTAAAGTAAATAATTGGACTTGTTATTATCGATGACTTCTTTCAACGCAGTTTATGTCGCTGTGAGGGAAAAATGGATCGACATTTTTCAACAGCGGTTCCATCAGAAATAGCGAAAAGTCATTAGTTCTCTTCCAACGAAACCGTGTCTCGTATTAGCGGAGACGATTAAAAACTCGAAATGGAAGACGAAATTAGTATGCATCTTAAAAGTTTTCGATTTTCCCGATTATATAATTTTTATCTGCTGAGTTTAAGGACGCGTGGGCTTTAATTAGGGTTTTTTAGTATTTGGGAGTCTGTAAACTCACTTTAAATGATACAGTAAATATGTTTCTTTTTAAAATTTTTTATTTTTAAATTTCAATACAATTTATGATGTTTTAAAATATTATATGAAACTGATAAATTTGAAAAATTAAACAAAATTTTGTATAATATGTAAAAGCGAATTTAAAATGGAATCATCAGTTTCTATTAAAGGATATATTATACGTTTTTACAAATTTATTAAAAATTGCTTTATCATCAATAAAACTGTAACTTGGAACTAAAATTAATGAACCAAAAATAAAAAGTGATATAATAATAAACGAAATATGGACTGGATTGTAAAAAATACAATTGTACTGTAGAAAAATTTTTACTTGAATTTAATAGTACTGTATGAATTTTCACAAAAGCGCAATTCTTTATTTTTGACACTAATAACAAAGTTATTTCAAACAAAGTTTATATATTTATTCGTAAAAATCATACGTTTAGTTTTTTGAAATTATGTTCAAAATTGTAGGAGTTTATGAAATAATGTAATTTGTCTGGTATTTAAATTTTCTTTATTATGTATTTCAAAAATCTACGAACTACTTTTCTTTAAATTCTTCAAAAATTGTCAATTATTTCATTATTGTCATTATAATTATACATCATTATTAGGCAGAAGACATATAACGTTTTATATATTTATTAGAAAATATTTTTTTAAATTCTGATAAATGTTGTTGGAGTGCATAAAAAAAAAAAAAAATTGTTTGATATTTAAATTCTTGTTATGCATTTCAAAAATCAACGTACTGCTATTTTTAAATTCTTCATAAATTTTATTCATATATCACATTTATTTCAGTTATTGTCATAAATATTATTAGAAAAAGTTATATAACGTTTTATTTATGTTTTCATAATTGTTTTCAAATTCTGCTGAATATTCCAGCAGTGTATATGTTTTTATATTTAAAGTACCGTTATTATGTATTTCAAAAATCTACATGCTACTTTTTTTAAATTCTTCATAATTTTTTTTTTCAAATTTCACAATTATTTCAATTATTGTCATCATAAATATACATCAAAACTGGACAAAAGTCATATAAGGTTTTGTACATTTATTCATAAAAATTGTTTTTAAATTCGGCTAAATATTCTAACGAGTGCATAAAATAAAATAATTTGTGTGATATTTAAATTCTTGTTATTAAGTATTTTAAAAATCCATGTACTACTTTTCTTTACATTCTCCATAAACTTTATTCAAATTTAAAAATTATTTCAGTTATTGTGATTATAAATATGCATCCATATTGGACAAAAGACGAATAACGTTTTATTTACGCATTCGTAAATTATTTTTCAAATTCTGGTAATTATTGTAGGAATTTATAAAAAAATAGAATTTGACTGATATTTAAATTTTTGTTATTGTTATTATGTATTTCAAAAATCTCGGAAATATTTTTCTTTAAATTCTTCATAAATTTTTCAATTATTTCAGTAATTTTCGTTGTAAATTTACATCAATATTGAAAAAAATAATATAATGTTTTATATATTTATTTGCAAATTATTTTTCAAATTCTTCTAAATACTGTAGGAGTATATAAAATAAAAATAAATTGTCTGATATTTAAAATTTTGTTATTATATATTTGAAAAATCTACGTGCTACTTTTTTTAAATTCTTCATAAATTTCATTCAAATTTCAAAATTATTTCACTTATTGTCAATATTGGAAAAAATTCACATAACGTTTTATACATTTATAAGTAAAATATATTACAAATTCTGCTAAATATTGTAGAAGTGTATAAAATAATAAAAAAATTGCCTGATATTTAAATCCTTGTTATCATGTATTACAAAAATATTCCAGAATGTATTTAGATGTTTTAAATATGTATTTATCATAAAAGTGACATTAAAACAAACGCCGTCAATTTCTCTTTTAGAATAAATATGAAATAATGAAAGAAATCATTAATGGATTTTTTTTTTTTTAAATTTACTCAAATTTCCAAATGAATTTAAGATGTTACAAATTAAAAGGGAATATCTTTATTATCTTTATTGACCTATAATCAAAATTATTCCGGGAAACAATTTAAAAGAACTTCCATATCCATCGCTCTTTTCCAATGGTAGTTATTTATCATATCTATATCTATGCATGCAGTGCTTGTAAATTCAACTCTGTGCACATAGTTCTTTATACATACTAATGGACATCCTGTTCTGTGCATAATGATGAGTCGATCCCAGTAACAGTAATTGCTTTTCCGAGGATTTGGGTCCAAGGTCATTGCGTACAAATGTAAAGAATGATGTAAAAAAAAAGAAACTTTTAAAGTAAATAATTGGGCTTGTTATTATCGATGACTTCTTTCAACACACAGTTCATGTCGATGTGAGAGAAAAATGGATTGACATTTTTCAATAGCAGTTCCATCAGAAATAGCGAAAAAAGTCCTTAGTTCTGTTCCAACGAAACTAGGTCACGTATTAGCGGAGACGATTAAAAATTCGAAATGGAAGACGAAATTAGTATGCATCTTAAAAGTATTTTGATTTTCCCGAATATATAATTTTTATCTGCTGAGTTTAAGGACGCGTAGGCTTTAATTAGTGTTTTTAATGCCAGGGAGTCTGTAAACTCATTTTAAATGATACAGCAAAAATTATTCCTTTAATGTGAACACGGCTTTGTAAACTTTTTATCTTTTTTAAAAGTTAATGCAATTTATGATGTTTTAATGTTTGATGCAATTTTGTGAAACTGATAAATTTAAAAATAAAACATGCTGAATTTTGTATAAATGCAAACATGAATTTAAAATGGAATCATTTGTTTTAATTCCAGGAAAAATATTATTTTTTCAAATTTATTAAAAAAAAAAAATTTTATCATCAATAAAGCTATAACTGAGACCTAAAATTATAACTGAATCTAAAATAAAAAATGATATAATTAAAAATTAAAATATGGTTTGGATTATACAAATATACAATTCTACAGAAGCAAAGTTTTCTACAATTTGAGTTAAATTTTCATTTTCACTAACATCACTATTAGTTATCTTTGGTAATAATAATGAATGTTACTTTAACTAATGGTGATAAAATCTACTTCCTGCTACTTTTCTTAAGTTCTTCATATATTTAATTAAAATTTAAAAATTATTTGCATTATTGTCACATAATTATTGGAAAAATGTCGTATAGTGTTTTTATATTATTTCGTAAAACATTTTTTTAAATTCTGCTAAATATTATATAAGTGTATAAAATAAAATATTTTGTGCGATATGTGTTGAACTCTTGTTATTATATGTTTCAAAATTCTACATGCTAATTTTCCTTAAATTCTTCATGAATTTTATTTAAATTTCAAAATTAGAAAAGTTATTTTCACTATTGGAAAAAACACATACACATATACAAAACATACACATATACAAAACATTTTATACACATATTCTTAAAATATTTTTCAAATTCTGTTAAATATTATAAGAATATTTAAAATAAAATTATTTGTTTGATATTCAAATCCCTGTCATTATGTATTTCATCAAACTTCTAGAATGTATGTGCATGTGTTAAATTTGTATTTATCATATAAAAGACATTAAAACAAACGCTATCAATTTCTCGTTTATAATAAATAAAAATCAACAAAACAAACCTTTATTGATTTTTTTTTTTAAACTACTTAAATTTCCATCTGAATGTAAGATATGAATTTGAAACGTTACATATTAAAGAGAATATCTTTATTGGCAATTATATATTTAGTCGGCCGAAAAACTAAATTATTCCGGGGAACAATTTAAAAGAACTTCCATGTTCACCACTCTTTTGCAATAGTAGTTATTCATCATATCCCAATCTATGCATGTATGACTTCAACTCTGTGCACGTAATTATTTATGCATACTAATGGACATCCTGCTTTGTGCATAATAATGAGCCGACCCAAGTAACAGTAATTGCTTTTCCGATGATTTGGGTCCAAGGTTATTGCCTGCAAATGTAAGGAATAATATATATAAAAAAAAAAAGAAACTTTTAAAGAAAATAATTGGGCTTGTTATTATCGATGACTTCTTTCAACGCAGTTTATGTCGCTGTGAGGGAAAAATGGATCGACATTTTTCAACAGCAGTTCCATCAGAAATAGCGAAAAGTCATTAGTTCTGTTCCAGCGAAACCGTATCTCGTATTAGCGGAGACGATTAAAAACTCGTAATGGAAGACGAAATTAGTATGCATCTTAAAAAGTTCTCGATTTTTCCTGAATATATAATTTTTATCTGCTGAGTTTAAGGACGCGTAGGCTTTAATTAGTGTTTTTTAATGCCAGGGAGTCTGTAAACTCACTTTAAATGATACAGCAAAAATTGTCTCTTAAATGAGACCAGTAAGTAGATTTTTGAATTGCATAATACAAGAATTTAAATATCAGACAAATTATTTTATTTTATACCCTTCTAAAATATTTAGCAGAATTTCAAAAAAAAAAAAAAAAATATACGAATAAATATATAATACTTTTATTACTTTTTTTCCAATCTTGATGTATAATTATAATTAAAATAACTGAAATAATTGTTAAATTTGAATTATAAAAAATATTAATTTGTTAATTTAAAAAATTAATAATAACAAAACACTAAAAACAACGTTTCATACAACGTTATATATATTTTTTCGTAAAATATTTTTTTTCAAATTCTGTTCTTTATTGTAGGAGTTTATGAAATAAAGTACTTTTTCCTGTATTTAAAATCTCATTATTATGTATTTCAAATATCTACGAACTACTTTTCTTTAAATTCTTCATAAATTTTCAATTATCTTCATTATTGTCATCATAAATATACATCAACATTGGACAAAACTCTTGTAACGTTTATATATTTATTCGTGAAATATTTTTTAAATTTTATTAAATATTGTAGCAGCATAAAGAATAAAAAAAATTATATGATATTTAAATTCCCGTTATCATGTTCTTCAAAAATCTTCCTGAATCTATGTGCAAGTGTTAAATATGTTTTGATCATAAAAACGACATTAAATAAAACGATATCAATTTCTCGTTTAGAATAAATAGTAACGATATAAACCTTTAGGGGATTTTCTTTTTAATTTACTTAAATTTCCATCTGAATGTAAGATATGAATTTAAAATTCTACAAATTGAAAGAAATATCTTTATTGACAATCATATATTTAGTCAGCCGAAAAACCAAATTATCCCCGGGAATAATTTAAAAGAACTTCTATATTTATCACTGTTTTAAAATGGTAGTTGTTTATCATATCCCAATCAATGCTTGCAGTGTTTATAACTCCAACTCTGTGCACGTAATTATTTATGCATACTAATGGACATCCTGTTCTGTGCATAATGATGAGCCCCTCCCAGAAACAGTAATTGCTTTTTCCGATGATTTGGGACCAGGTTATTGCTTACAAATGTAAAGAATAATGTAAAAAAAAAACTTTTAAAGTAAATAATTGGGCTTGTTATTATCGATGACTTCTTTCAACGCAGTTTATGGCGCTGTGAGAGAAAAATGGAACGACATTTTTCAATAGCAGTTCCATCAGAAATAGCGAAAAGTCATTAGTTCTGTTCCAGCAAAACCGGGTCTCGTTTTAGCGGAGACGATTAAAAACTCAAGGGAGACGAAATTAGTATGCATCTTAAAAGTTTTCGATTTTGCCGAATATATAATTTTTGTCTGCTGAGTATAAGGACGCGTAGGCTTTAATTAGCCCTTTTTTTCATTGTCATTGAGTCTGTAAACTAGCTTTAAATAATACAGCAAAAATGGTTGCTTGAATGAGACCAGCTTTCTAAGATTTTTGATTTTATTTAAAATTAATTCTGATGTTTTGAAATATTATATAAAATTGATCCATTTAAAAATAAAATATTCTGAATTTTGTATAAGATGCAAACGAGAATATGAAATAAAATCATCTGTTTTCATTCAAAGAAATATATTACTTTTTACAAATTTATTAAAATTTACTTTCAGCATCGTCAATAAAAATTTATTTTGGACGAAAACTATAAATGAATTAAAAATAAAAAATAATATAATTAAAAAAAATTAAAATATGGATTTGATAGTAAATATATACAATTGAATTTAATTCTCATTTTATCAAACAGCAAAATTGGCAATAATGTTTGGCAATAATAATGAAAGTTATTTTATGTGATGGTGATAAATTCTCTTTGATGTTCGAATTTGCTTAATATATTCATTTAAAATAGAAATACGAATTAAACTGAAATGTACTTTACCTTTGTGATTACTGAAATGTTTTACGGCTATGTGTTTCATGTGTTTTGTCCCTCCGTATGGAGAAATTATAAGTCTTTTGTTTAATATTTAATTTCTTTTGAACATTTGATTCCACCTCTTTTACTCCAAATTATTGAAATGTTAACAAAAATTTATTCAAAAGATATTTATATTTTTAAATAATAAAATAAGTACGATATTTATTTATCAAAATACAAAAATAGAAATTTTCCTAAAAGCAGTAGCTTGTGAAAGTCTGCAACATTTCATTTCATGCATTCATGAATTTAAAAATTGTTTGGTAACTTTATAACGGAAAAGCAATTAAACTTTGTCAAAAGTTATTTCCGACGAGAAATGCTTTTTCTTGAAGACTACATTTACATATCGTGTAGAAGAATATTGGAATATAATTCGCAATATTGCAATTTTCATCTAATCTATGTTTCATTAAAACAGTGTCACGCTATTAACTAGAATGGAACTTGAGCCTTATCAAGCTAAGGGCTATATATATATATATATTTATATATATATATATTTATATATATATATATTTATATATATATATTTATATCTACTATACTATATATATATATATATATAGTATAGTAGATACTATGTATATTAGAAGATTTGCTATTGTATCTCCATGAAAATAATATTTTATACAGCTGTTAATTAAAGAAATTGGTAAGTTCTATTGATTGAACTTTTAAATTAATTATAGAAGCACATTTTAAATCAAATATTAATGGAAAAGAACATTAAATATCGAATATTTAAAATCAAAATATTGTTATTCTGCTTCAAAATATTGTTTTCTTTTATCAAAATATTGTTATACAGCTTCAAAATATTGCTTTCTTTTATCAAAATATTGTTATTCTGCTTCAAAATATTGTTTACTTTTATCAAAATATTGATTTCCGTTATCAAAATATTGTTTTCTTTTATCAAAAATTACTTTCTTTTATCAAAGTATTGTTTTCTGTTATCAAAATATTATTATACAGTTTCAAACTTTTGTTTCGATTTAATATTCAATTTAGTCTCCCAAGTTTGCGCAACTAGATAACTGAATAATATAAAATTTGCTATTGTATCTTGATGCATTATGAATGTATTATATTGATTATATTATTTTATATAGTTGTGACTCTACGAAATTGATTAAATCATATTAATATAATTAAAATATTTAAATTTCTACACGCGGTCGGCAAATTCTATTGATTTAACTTTAAAAATAATGATAGATATAATATTTAAATTAAATATTAATTGAAGGTAAACATTGAGATATCGAAAATTAGTTTCAGATATCTTAAATTAATATTAATGTTAGGCAAACAGATACTTTAAAATCCTAATATGTTTTCGATTTAATATTCTGTTTAGTTTTTTCAAGTTTGAGAAAGTAGATTCAATAAATATTATAAAATTTATTATTGTATCTTGATACATTGGAAAAATATTATTTTGTACAGTTCTCACTTTATGGAATTAATTAAATCATATTATGATAATTAAAATAAATTTTTATGCTCTGTTGGAAAATTCTGTTAATTGGGTTTTTAAAATGATGTTTGTATATTTTGAATTAAATATTGAAACACCAAATACTAATTTTAAATGTCGAATATTAATTTCAAATCTCAAATATTAATTTCATATATCGAATATTAATTTCAAATATTGAATAGTAATTTATTTCAATTTGAAATATCGAATATTAATATCAATATTATGCAAGCAGCTAATTTAAAGTCTTAAAATTGTCCCGATATAACATTCAATTCAATTTTCGTAAATTTGCGAAAACAAATACAATGGACACTATAATATAAAGTGAATTATTGTATCTTGATACATTAAAAATATTATTTTATATAGTTGTAATTCAACAAATGGAAAATTCTATAGACTGACATTGAAAAATAAGGATATATACAATAATTAAAAATTAATGAAAGGCAAACATAAAAATTTTGATTATTAATTTCAAAAATTTTCAAGTAGTTATTTTAAAATCAAAATAGTGTTTCGATTTAATATTCAAATTAGTTTTCATGCAAACTTCATGTAGTGATGATTTACGAAGTCAATTTTTTAAAGTTTTTCTCGAAATCCTAATAATTCTGCATTAATAAAAACCTTTATTAAGTTACACTTTCCTGGGAAGTAATCTTTTTCACCAAGGGATAGACGCAGAATGAAAAATTCTGGAAGGCAGAAACAATGGAACGAAACGAGATGAGGCTTTCCTGCAGAAAAGTCGTGTCATCATTTCTGAAAGCCCCCGCTCAGAATAATCGTTTGGGTACCATCTTCTTTCACATAATTGCGCACTACGCCAATACCCCACCCCTCTCTATGAAACGCGGGAGCAGAAAGCACTTTTTATCACATAACACGAAATCAATTTGCAAGGAGGATTCTAAATTGTTGCCTTCCTAAATTCCAAAAGAGAAGCTGTCCGCACACCTCCACCCATGAATAAAGCAAGAGACAAATTCTCTTTTTAGATACCCAAGGGTTATCGTATTACGAGGGAAATGGAAAAGAGAATAACAGTACTGAAATAACAACAATAAAGGAAAAAAAAAATCACAAGAAAAGGCATGAAGTTTTTCAATTTATTTTAAAGAAAGCGAATCTGTAAACGGCTTATGACTGCCTGGGAATAAAATAAGATGTCCACAATAATCTAACTGCCACGATATTTCCATAACAACCTGGTAACAACTTTCGATCCGGCAAAAATCCTGTAAGGGTGATTATTTATGGAAGAAGAACATGGGGAGTGAGGAATAGGGAGTCAGATAAGGATTTATTTAACCTAACGGATCATTTCTTGGAAAAAGTCACTTTGAGAAACGTTGTCATCATCTTAGTGTGAGTAATTTTATCAGAACTATTTAAGTTTGAAATTATACCATATTACAGAATCTTAAATTATGCAAAATGTTTGAATAGAAAAAAAAAACAGAAGAAACATTTTTGAGAGGAATAAATTCTCTTGTAAAGTATATGGATACTAAAGAGACATGCCAAATAAATAGCATCCAATAGCATTTTATTCATATTTTTCAAATTGCTGTTAAAAGAATTAAATAGTATTTAAAACTCGATTTGTAACTCAATAGTACTATGCGAAGTTTCAAATCCTTTTTAAAACGTGTATTGCATTTACTCCTTTCATAACTGATTCAATTCTGTGTCTATTATGACTATATTGGCAGTTGTACTTTTACTACTCCTCCCACTATGTCTAGAGTAGCGATGTCCTTTACAGATTTTAGAATTGTTTGGATGAAGATGGGACACCCAATTTTGAATGAACCTCCTTTCTTCAAACGTGGCATCTGGTAGGAATAATACTTTCTTTCTCGTCCGTCCCTAGACCAATAGAGTACGTAGTTTCAAATCCTGTTGCTGTATCGCATTATAGTTACTGCTTCCAGACGTGAGGCAATACAATGTCTTTCATGAAAGCATTTTTCTTAAAATGAAATCTACCATCCCAATGTGACTAGAATTGAGAAGCTCTTTATAGTTTTTACAGTGATCTAGGTGAAGATGTGACACGGCAATTTTGAATGAACTTCCTCTCTTGAAGCGTTATATCTGGAGGGATTCGCACCTTCTTTCAATTTTTTTCTAGATCAATGGAGTACGTAGTTTCAAATTCTGCTGCTGGATTGCAACACAGTTACAGGTTTTAGACGAGAGGCAGTACGATGTCTGCTATGAAAACATTGATGGGCTTCTGCAACCATCCCCCGTGACTAGAATTGAGAAGCTCTTTATAGTTTTTATAGTGATTCAGATGAAGATGTGACACCGCAAATTTGACCGAATTTACAAAGGTAATGTTTGAGAAGTAGTATTTGATTGTATTGCCCGATGAAAATTTCTGGAATTCCTTCAAAGTGGCACAAATTAAGAGGATTTACATCTTGTGTTTTTCTCAAGGCAATAAAATTACTATTACTTGTGGAAGCCGTCTTTGAGCACATGGTTTTCGAAGTGAAATTGATTAAAGAACATATATATATTTTAAATTAAATATTATATCAAGACAGACATTGAAATATTGATTAATAATTTTAAAAACTTAACCCACAGTTATTATTTTAAAATCGAAATATTTTTTCGATGTAATATTCAATTTAGTTTTTACAATGTTACAATACAATGATACATAGAATATATATATACGATTTAGAGTTACAGTGAATAATATAAAATTTACTGTTCTATCTTGTTAAATTGGAAAAATATTATTTTATTGTGTTGTAACTCTATGGAATTGATTAAAGCATAGTATTATAATTAAAATATTTAAATTTTTGTGTACGGTTGAAAATTTCTATGACTGAACTTTTAAAATAAGGATAGACACATATTTGAAATTAAATATTAATGGAAGCAAACATTGAAATTTTGATAATTAATTTGAAAAACTTTGCAAGAAGTTATTTAAAAAAAAAGAAATTGTGTTTCGATTTAATATTCAAATTAGTTTCCACGCAAGCTCCAAGAAGTGATGATTTACAAAGTCCTATTTCCTTTTTTTTAATATTGTGTCTGATGAGAAAAGTTCTCGAAATCCTAATAATCCCGCATTAATAAAAACCTTTATTAAGTTACACTTTCCTGGGAAGCAATCTTTTCACCAAGGGATAGACGCAGAAGGAAAAAATTCTGGAAGGCAGAAACAATGGAAGGAAACACGATAAGGGTTTTCTGCAGAAAAAGTCGTCTCATCACTTCTGAAAGCCAACGCTCAAAATAATCGTTTGGGCCCCGACTTCTTTCATATAATTACGCACCCTTTACCCCCGCCCCCTCCTATTCACTGTATGAAACACGGAGCAGAAAGCCCATTTTATCACATAACACGAAATCAATTTGCACGGTGGATTCTAAATTGTTGCCTTCCTAAATTCCAAAAGAGAAGCTGTCCGCACACTTCCACCAATGAATAATGCATGAGATAAATTCTCCTTTTAGATACCCCGGGTTATCGTATTACGAGGAAATGGAAAAGAGAATAACGGTAGTGAAATAACAATAATAAAAGAAAAGAAAAATCATAAGAAATGCGTGAAGTTTTTCAATTTTATCTTAAAGCAAGCGAATCTGTGAACTACTTTATGACTGCCTGGGAGGAAAATAAGATGTCCACAATCATCAACTGCCGCGATATTTCCATAACAACCGAGTAACGACTTTCAATCCGCAGAAATCTTGTAAGGCTGATTATTATGGGAAAAGTACATGGAGAGTGAGGAATCGGGAGTCATATGAGGAATTATTTAACCTCACCGATCATTTCTTGGATAACGGCACTTTGACAGTTGCTCATCAACGGTGTGAGTAATTTTATCTGAAGTACCATATTAAAGAATCTTAAATTATGTAAGAGCATTGAATAAGGAAAAGAAATGACTAGAGGAACATTTTGCAGTATACCAAATCCATTTGTCATATATATGGATATTTATGAAGACATGTCAAATAAATCATATCCAATAGCATTTTATTTAAATTACTTTGAAATTACTGTTAAAAGGATTCAATAACTTTGAGAGCTCAATTTTTACTCAGTTTTATCATGCGCTGTTTTAAATCCTTTTATCGGTTGTATAGCATTTATCCTTCCAGAAGTAAGACAATTCGGTAGCTATTATGACTATATTGAAAGTTGGAATAGGGCTGGCAACCCTACCCCTTAAAAAGAAAACATTTGCTGTCTCGGAAATACCAATAGCAGACACAGTTCTTTTCAGTCTTAGCCCATCATGGAGTTGCTGCGTCAATGCTAAGAATATGATTTTACTCGTTGTTATTACATTAAATTCAAAATTTTAAGGAAACAAACATATTATCCCAGACAAATATTTTTATAATAATCTTTTCACTTTAATACATTTTTTAATTTTTTTTTACCATCATTTAATTTTTCAAACACCTTTTTTTTTTGTAAACACGTTTCGCAATCACGTCTCATTATTTTGAAGCTTTGTCGTAATATCTATTTTATTAATTTTTTTGAGTCTTTTAAAACTACATGAGGGATTTAAAATTGTAATTCTTTAATATGTTTTGTTTTTCTCTCAAAGACCAAACACGTGTTTTCTCACGCCCTATTGCAATCATATTATTTCTATCTGGGTTTCAATCACATCAGTAGAATTACCATCAGACATCACGTCAGTAAACGCATTACGGAATCCAGAAGAAAAAATGCATCCGTCTTCTATTATTCGGGCCCACCCCTCCATCTGGAATGCCGATATCATCCTTTTAGACGATGATAGTAACGATCCTCAAAGTTCGACAATTCGGCCACCTAGTCTGAAGTCGTAGGTTCCCTCTCATCGAAGATCTCATTTCTTTCACAAACACATTGTTTGGATTGTAGGGTTTTTTTTCTGAGCTCACTTTCCCCTCTCAGTAGCATTACTGGCTTCCCAGAAACCTAAGCCATAATTTATATGTTACTTTTTCTACACGGATGTATCTGAGTCGGATCAAAATTATACGTTGTTTAATGTTAATTCGTTACTCGTGGCAGTCACCGAGTGATAAATTGACAGCAGAGAAAATGTGATCAGTGACGAATTTTTTTTTTTTGTTTTTTGTTTCGATTTGGAACATTGAATAAAATGCTTTGAAAGAAATTTCTTTTAAAAATAGGAATAATTTATTTTAAAAATAGAAATAAATTGCTTTTAAAGCTAGCTTTTTGTGTATTAAATTATGATTAGCACTTGTTCTCTATTTGTGAGTTTTCAAAAGATGTCGTAGTTTTTGCATCAAATAGTACAGTAGAAATATCTTATTTAAAATTATGAATATTTGTGTTGCTTTTACTATGTCCTCTAAAATTTAACTGCTAATTTAAATGTGTTATTATTTACTGATGTGTTAAAATCTGATATGGATTATAAGTTACTTAATGTTAGTTTGTACTCGGCTCTCTTACTAAGTGATAAATTAGCAATAATCATAATGACTCATTTTTTTATTTTGGAAAACTTGTGATTTCCACTTTTATTAATGTAGAACAAATGTAATACTGTTTTTTTCTACTGAAATATAGTTACATTGTTTTTCCTTAGAACAGTTGGAAAAAATTTTTTTGTAAAAATGCAGGAAAAATAAAGTGCCTTATTTCAGATTACGAATTTAAAAATTTATTATGTTTGGAAAATATGAATTATATATGAATTATAAGTTACTTAATGTTAATTTTTGCCCGTCTCTGTTACTAAGTGATAAATTGGAAATAATCACAGTGAAACAGTTTCTTTATTTTGAAATCACGATGAAACATTTGTGATTTCCTTCTTTTTATAATTTTCTACTGCATTTTCCTTTATTTTCTTCTGAAATAAAGTTACATCGTTTTCCATAAGAACAATTGATTTTTTTTAATACCAGAAATCAAACACATCAGTTTCATACTTTTGATTGCAATGATATTTTTTTTTTTTAGCTGAGTTTAAATCGCATCAGTACAATTTCCATCAGACATTACGCAAGCAGACACATTACGACATCCGAAATCAAAAAAAAAAAAAAAAAATGCATCCGTCTTCTATTATTTGGGCCCACCCTCCATCTGGAATGCCGATATCATCCTTTCAGACGATGATATTAACGATCCTCAAAGTTCGACAGTTCAGCGGCCACCTAGTCTGATGTCGTAGGTTCCATTTTTATCGGAAATCTCATTTCTTTCACAAACACACTGATTGGATTGTAGTTTTTTTTTTCAGAGCTCACTTTCTGTTCGCAGTAGCATTACTGGCTTCCCAGAAACACAAGCCATAATTTGTATGTAGCTTTTTTTAACGGATGTATCTTAGTCGGATCAAAATTATACGTGGTTTAATGTTAATTCTGTAGTCGCGGCAGTTACCAAGTGATAAATTGACCGCAGAGAAAAACTTTTTATTATAAAGTTTTGATCATTAACGAAACAATTGTGTGACTTACATCGATTTTTTCAATTCGGAACCTAGATTAAAAATGCAAAATTGTTTTTAAAGCTAGTCTTTGTTATTTTAAAACATGATTAGCACTTGTTCTCGATTTGAAATTTTTAAAAGTTATCGTAGTTTATACATCAAACAGTAGAGTAGAGATATCTTATTTAAAATTACGATTTTTTTGGTTGCTTTTATGATGTTCACGAAAATTAATCCTAAATTAATTGTGTTATTATTTACTGATTTAGCAAATTTTAATATAAATTATAAGTTACTTAATGCTAATTTTCCCTCGTATCTGTTACTAAGTGATAGATTGACAATAATCACAGTGAAGTGTGATCAATTTAAGATTAAGATTTGTAATCAATTTAAATGTTCTATTATTTAATGATGTATCAAATTCTGATATGAGTTATAATTTACCTATTGTTAATTTATACTCGTCTCTGTTATAGTAGGAAAAAAATCAATACTTACAGTGAAGCATTTTATCGCATTACGAATTTTTTAATATAACGTTAACTGTACTCAAATACAATATTCAAATAAGGAATGCAATATTTAAATAAGGATCAATGGATTAATTGAAGATAATGTATGTAGGATTTGTTTGCCTACTAAACACCAGATGGAAACACATCACGGACTATGTGTCTTTCACACCAACCTTTTGCCATGTAGTAGCAGTATTGGACCTTGAACTCTGGCCCTGGAAGAAGGGAAAACCCGTAGTTTGGCGCGAGAGGAGAAAGCTAACGGACATGGGAGACGCTGCGTCAAGCAGCGGTAGAAAATGGTTGTGAATGTGTACCCATACTTTCTGTAAATATTGATGTAAATATATTCATTAAATATACGTAGTTGAGAGAAAACCAACGCTTCTTTATGTCGCTTTGAAATACACCCCTAGATTGCCTCCCTCTGTCGTTAAAAATTTGCTAGACTGAGAGAAAAGTCTACATGTATTTTAATATATATTATCCAATATTACTACAATAAAAAATCATAATAATTTTATGTATTAAGAAATGTACGAAAGATTGCCATAATGAACATTTTTAGTAAATTTTATACAGTATCTAACTTTATATCTCTATGATTAAATAATACTATGAATTTTGAATATATTTAATAGTGTTGACCTCAAATATATATATGTAAATATGACAATTTTTTGTACTTAAATTTCTCTAGAATAAAAAGTTTTCTAAATTGAGTCATTACAGAAATGAATGAATTAAAGAAGATCTCAAAATATTATCCTAGGATGGTGATATTCATTTGATAATAAAACCCATTAGCCAAATGATTTTTGTCCAAAAAAGAAATATCAATTAACAGTTAGACTTAATTGCTTTTGCCTATTCTTTGTTAAGTAATTTATTTCTAAATACATCTAATAAAAATTAATTTTTAAGGTTGATAAGTAATTTAAGCAATTTAACAAGTTATAAACAGAGTTATATAAATGAAAAATGGCATTGATAATATTGACAGTCTTCATAAAATAATATTTTATATGATTGTAACTCTACGGATGGAAATTTCTTTAGACTGAACTTTTAAAATGAGGATTTATACATATTTTAAATTAAATATTAATGAAAAAGCAAACATTGAAATATTGATTATATATTTAAAAACTTGGCAAGTAGTTATTTTAAAATCAAAATAGTGTTTCGATTTTATATTCAAATTAGTTTCCGCGCGAGCTAAAAGTAGTGATGATTTACGAAGTCCTATTTTTTTAATTTTGTGTCTGATGAGAAAAGTTCTCGAAATCCTAATAATCCCGCATTAATAAAAACCTTTATTGAGTTACACTTTCCTGGGAAGCAATCTTTTTTACCACGAGATAAACACAGAATGAAAAATTTCTGGAAGGCAGAAACAATGGAACGAAACAGGATAAGACTTTGCAGCATGAAAGTCGTCTCAACATTTCTGAAAGCCCCCGGTCAAAATAATCGTTTGGGCTCCGACTTCTTTCATATAATTACGCACTCACTACGCCCCCCCTATGAAACACGGAGCACAAAGCCCATTTTATCACATAACACGAAAGCAATTTGCACGGAGGGTTCTAAATTGTTGCCTTCCTAAATTCCGAAAGAGAAGCTGTCCGCACACTTCCACCCATGAATAATGCATGAGACAAATTCTCATTTTAGATACCCCCGGGTTATCGTATTACGAGGGAAATGGAAAAGAGAATAACAGTGGTGAAATAACAATAATAAAAAGAAAGAAAAAATCCTAAGAAATGCGTGAAGTGTTTCAATTTTATCTTAAAGAAAGCGAATCTGCAAACTGCTTATGACTGCCTGGGAGGAAAATAAGATGTCCACAATAATCTGACTGCCACGATATTTCCATAATAACCCGGTAACGACTTTCGATCCTTCAGAAATCTTGTAAGGGGGATTATTTACGTGGAAAAGAACACGGGGTGTGAGGAATTGGGAGTCGGATAAGGAATTATTTAACCTGACGCATCATTTCTTGGATCATTTCTTCATCTTCTTCTTGACTTTGTGAATCATTTCTCATCAACTCTGTTTGAGTAATTTTATCTAAAGTACCATATTAAAGAATCTTAAATTGTGTAAGAGCAATGAATAAGGAAAAGAAACGACTAGAGAAACCTTTTTCAGTATACGAAATCCTTTTTTCATATATATGGATACTTATGAAGACATATCAAATAAATCATATCCAATAGCATTTTATTTAAATTACTTCGAAATTACTGTTAAAAGGTTTCAATAACATTGAGAACTCGATTTTTACATGAGTGTTATCATACGCAATTTTAAATCATTTTCATCGCTTGCATGGCATTTACTCCTTTCAGAAGTGAGGCAATTCGGTAGCTACAATGACTATATTTAATGTTTGACTAGGGCTGACAACCCTAACCTGTAAAAAGAAAAACAACTCCCTGCCCAGCAATCTGCGACTAGGGAGTCTTGTCCCACCATGGGGCTGCTACATAAATGTTATGAATAAGATGGTATGCGGTTTGTTCTTACATTAAATTTGAAATTTTATGGGAAACTTGCACATTATCCCATCCAATTATTTTTATAAGAATCTTTTCATTCTAATACATTTATTATTTTTTTACCGTCATTTCCCATTTCAAACCATTCGCACACCATTTTCCAATTCATTCAGTTTGACGTAATATCTATTTAATTAATTGTTTGTGTTCTTTAAAATTACATGATGGATTTAAAAACATTTTGAAAAAAATTTTAATTATTTAATATGATTTTCCCCAGAAATCAAACACGTCTGTTTTCATACTTCCTATTGCAATGATATTATTTCAGGCTGGGTTAAATCTCATCAGCAGAACTTCCATCAGACATTACGTGAGCAGACACATCACGGAATCCGAATAAAAAATGTATCCGTCTTCTATTATTTGGTCCCACCCCTCCGTCTGGAATTCTTATATTATTCTTTTAGACGATGATAAAAACGATTCCAAAGACAGTTCGGAGACCTGTTCCTGCTTGGTATTGAACTGATATAAAATCACTCCATAGAGGAAAAGGAGAATAAAAATATTTTTAGATTTAAAATTGTGAATTCTTTACAAGTCAAAGTAATTATTAGTAATTTTGAAATTCGTTATAAATAGCTTTTTTGAGAGTTAGAGCATTGTGGGGGTAGTGTTATTCGCATCCGTAGCATATCTTCAAATTGTACTTGTCCCTTGGGTAGCGATAAATGAGTAACAGCTATGCAACCCTTGCTTATAGGAGCATAAGAGATTAACTGGCTCTGTATTGCTAGCTACATTGGAACAAAGCAACAATTCTGTGTATTTATTGGCCTAAAGACTCTCATCCTGAGAAGAACTATATTTCGCTATCCAGCTTGCATCTGAGTAACTTCATTTCCATTTAGAAGGAAATCCTTCTGTATTGCTAGCTGCATTAGAACAAAGGTGTCTAAATTATGTCTATTTTAATTATTGTATGTGGGTCGCGTTTGCGTGCTTGTAATTTAAAAGTTGTGTGTTCTTAAACGTGTGTCTCAAACCAACCACTCCCAGATCGAGCTACACAAATGAAATAAATGACGACGATTACTTTATTTAAATTATTTTTTCATATCCTTTAAAACTACATCATGATAATTTAAAAAAACGTTTGAAAATTTTAATTCAATACATTGTTTTTTCCCCACGAATCAAACAGGTCTCTTTTCAAACTTCTTATTGCAATGATATTATTTCTTTCTGGGTTTAAATGTCATCATCAGAACTTCCATCAGACATTACGTGAGTAGACACATTACAGAATTCGGAACAAAAGAAAAACAAAAATGTATCCGTCTTTTATTATTCGGGCCCACCCTTCAATATGGAATGCTCGATATCATCCTTTTAGACGATGATATGAACGATCCTCAAAGTTCGACAACTGGGCCACCTAGTCTGAAGTCGTAGGTTCCCTCTTATCGGAAATCTCATTTCTTTCACAAACACATTGTTTGGAGTGTGATTTTTATTTTCAGAACTCACTTTTCCCACGCAGTAGCATTGCTGGCTTCCCAGAAACGTAAGCCATAATTTGTATGTTACTTTTCTACAGGATGTATCTTGAGTCGGATCAAAATTATACGTTGTTTAATGTTCATTCTGTACTCGTGGCAGTCACCGAGTGATAAATTCACAGTGGAGAAAAAGTTTTTTTTATAAAGTTTTGATCAGTGACGAAACAATTGTGTTGCTTAAATTTTTTTCAACTAGGAACATTGAATAAAACGCACAATTGCTTTTAAAGTAGAATTTTTATACTGAAATAGATTAGTACTTGTTCTTTATGTGAAGGTTTTCAAAAAGATGCCTTAGTTTTTATATCTAACAGCAAAGAAATATCTTATTTGAGGTCATGATTTTTTTTTTTTTGGTTACTTTTATTATGTTCGCGAAAAGATAAGACCTAATTAAAATTTGTTACTGATGTAGCAAAAATCTCGTATGAACTATAAATTACTTAATGATCATTTATATTCGTCTCCTTTATTAGTGATTGATTGACAATAATCATAATCATATGTGATCAATTTAAGATTAAGATTTTTGATCGTTAAATGAGTTATTATTTACTGATGTAGAAAACTATTATATAAATTATAAGTTAATTAATGTTAATTTGTACTCGTCTCTGTTACTAAGTGATGGATTGAAAATAATCGTGGAGAAACAGATTCTTTAATTTAAAATCGCAATGAAAAATATGTGATTTCTACATTTTTCCAAAATTCTAATTCATTTCTATGTTTTTTTTTTTTAGTAGAGATTAAACACGTCTGTCTTCACATTTGGTATTGCAATGATGTTATTTCTATGCTAGGTTTTAAAATCACATCAGCAGAATTTTCATCAGACATTACGTGAGCTGACACATTACGAAATCCAGAAACAATATGTATCTATAATATATAGATACATATAGCAATATATATATAGAAGACGGATATATATATATATATATATATCTTATATATACATGATATATATATATATATCCGTCTTATATTATTTGTGCCCACCCCTCCATTTGGAATGCCGATATCATCCTTTTCAGACGATGATATTAACGATCCTAAAAGTTCGACAGTACGACCTCCTAGTCTAAGTCGTCGGTTCCCTCTTATCGGAAATCTCATTTTGAATTGTTTGGATTGTGCTTTTATTTTCCTTGAGCTCACTTTCCCCTCTCAGTAGCATTACTGGGTTCCCAGAAACGTAAGCCATAATTTGTAAAACGTGATTTTTTTTTTTTACGGATGGAACTTGAGTCTGATCAAAATTATATGTTGTTTAATAGTTAATTCTGTACTAGTGGCAGTGACCGAGTGATAAATTGACAGAGAAAAAAAGTTTTTTTTTAATAAAGTTTTGATCAGTGACAAAAACAATTGTGTTGCTTAAAGTTTTTTTTCACTTTGGAACATAGAATAAGATGCAAAATTGCTTTTTAAGCTAACCATTTTATATTAAAATATGATTACCACTTGTACTCCATTTGAAAAGATGTAGTTTTTAAATGAAACAGCAGAATAGAGATATCTCATCTAAGGTTATGATTTTTTTTGTTGTTTTTATGATGCGCATAAAAATATAAGTCCTAAAATTCAAATGTGTTATTATTTATTGAACTAATGTAGAAAAATCTGATAGAATTATAAATTACCTAATGTTAATTTATACCGGTCTTTGTTACTAAGTGATAAATTGCCAATAATCATAGGGAATCAGTTTCTGTAATTTAAAATCGCGATGAAAAATTTGTGATTTATACTTTTTTCAATAAAAAAGAACAGACATAAACTTTTTTTCTATTGAAATATAAATTGCAAATGCTTTTCATTAGAACAGTTGGAAAAAAATAGTTTTTGTAAAAAAGCAGAAACGATTAAGTGTTTTATTTAGTTAGCTCCAAGTAGTGATGATATGCGAAGTCCTATTTTTTTTTTAATTTTTTGTGTCAAATGAGAAAAGTTCCGAAATCCTAATAATCTCGCATTCATGAAAACCTTTAATAAGTTACACTTTCCTGGGAAGCAATCTTTTCACCAAGGGATAGAAGCAGAATGAAAAATTCTGGAAGGCAGAAACAATGGAACGAAACACGATAAGGCTTTGCTGCAGAAAAGTCGTCTCATCATTTTTGAAAGCTCCTGCTCAAAATAATCGTTTGTGCCCCGACTCTTTCCCATAATTACGCACTAAGCCCCCCCCTCTCCCACTCTATGAAACGAAGAGTAGAAAGCCCATTTTATCACATAACACGAAATCAATTTACACGGAGGATTCTAAATTGTTGCCTTCCTAAATTCCGAAAGAGAAGATGTCCGCACACCTCCACCCATGAATAATGCATGAGACAAATTCTCATTTTAGATACCCCGGGTTATCGTATTACTAGGGAAATGGAAAAGAGAATAACAGTACTGAAATAACAACAATAAAGAAAAAAAAATCACAAGAAATGAGTGAAGTTTTTCAATTTTATCTTAAAGAAAGCGAATCTGTAAACTGCTTATGACTGCCTGGGAGGAAAATAAGATCACCTAACTGCCACACGATATTTCCATAACAACCCGGTAACGACATTCGATCCGACGGAAATCTTGTAAGGGGTGATTATTTACGGAAAAGAACATGGGGAGAAATGAATCGGGAGTCGGATAAGGAATTCTTTAACTTGACGGATCATTTCTTGGATAACGCCACTTTGAGAAGCATTGCTCATCAACTCAGTGTGAGTAATTTTTATCTGAACTCTTAATTTTTGAAATTCTACCATATTAAACAATATTAAATTATGTAAGAGTATTGAATAAGAAAAAGAAATTATGGAATGAATTTATTTCTATGGAAAAACCTTTCTTGACAAGTATATGGATACTACGGAGACATGTAAAATAAATAATATTCAACAGAATTTTATTTAAATTTCTTTGAAATTGTTGATAAAATGATTCATAGCATGATTAACAAATTATTTCAATAAATTATTAAAAAATTATTCTTAAATTATTTCAGTTATTGTCGTTGCAAATATACATCAATACTGGAAAAATTTATATAACGTTTTACATATTTATTCGTAAAATATTTTTCAAATTCTGCTAAATATTGTTGAGAGCATAAATAAAAAATTGTCTGATATTTAAATTCCGTTATTATGTATTTAAAAAATCTTCCAGAATTTATATGCATGTGTTAAATATGTATTTACCATAAAAATGACATTAAAACAAACGCTATCAATTTCGTTTAGAATAAATAAGAAGCAACGAAAGAAACCATTCGAGATTTTTTTTTTTTTTTTTAAATTTACTTAAATTTCCATCTGGATGTAAGATATGAATTTAAAAATGATACAAATTACAGAGAGTATATTTATTGATAATTAAATATTTGGTCGGCCGAAAAATAAATTATTCCGGGGAACAATTTAAAAGAACTTTCATATTCATCACTCTTTTCCAATAGTAGTTATTTATCATATCCAAATCTATGCATGCAGTGCTTATAACTCCAACTCTGTGCACGTAATTCTTTATGCATACTAATGGACATCCTGCTTTGTGCATAATGATGAGTCTGTTCCAGTAACAGTAATTGTTTTCCGATGATTTGGGTCCAAGGTTACTGCGTACAAATGTAAAGAATAATATAAAAAAAGAAACTTTTAAGGTAAATAATTGGGCTTTTTATTATCGATGATATCTTTCAACGCAGTTTATGTCGCTGTGAGAGAAAAATGGATTGACATTTTTCAATAGCAGTTCCATCAGAAATAGCGAAAAGTCATTAGTTCTTTTCCAGCGAAACCGTGTCTCGTATTAGCGGAGACGATTAAAAATTCGAAATGGAAGACGAAATTAGTATGCATCTTAAAAGTTTTCGATTTTCCCGAATATATAATTTTTATCTGCTGAGTTTAAGAACGCGTAGGCTTTAATTAGCGTTTTTAATGTCAGGAGTCTGTAAACTCACTTTTTAAATGATACAGCAAAAATGTTTCTTTAATGAGACCAGCTTTCGAAACATTTTATTTTTTAACATTAAATGCAATTTATGATGTTTTAAAATGTTATATGAAGCTGATGAATTTAAAAATAAAACATTCTGATTCTTGTATATGATGTAAACGGAAATTTGAAATGAAATTATCTGTTTTTATACCAGGAAATATAATTTTTTTTTTTTCAAATTTATTACAAATTACTTTCTGTGTTATCAAAAAATAAATATAAAAAAAAATAATAATAAATTAAAAATTAAAAAGTCACATAATTAAAAATTGAGATATGGAATTTGATTGTAAAAATATACAAATCTACAATAGAAAATTTTTCAACAATTGTGTTTGAATTCTCATTTTCACAAACAGCACTATTAGTTATCTTTGCCACTAATAACGAAAGTTATTTTATGTGATGGTGATAAAATCTTCTTCTTGCTACTTTTCTTTACATTATTCATGAATTGTACTTAAATTTAGTAAAAAATATTTCAATTATTTTCAATATTTTAAAACAGTCATATAACATTTTGTATATATATTCGTAAAATATTTTTAAATTATTCTAAATATTGAAGGAGTTTATGAAATAATATAATTGACTGATATTTAAATTCATTATCTGTTTCAAAAATCTAGGAGCTACTTTTCTTTAAATTCTTCGTACGTTTTATTCAATTTTCAAAATTATTTCAGTTGTTGTCATATACATATTGGAAGAAATGTTCTACATCATTTTATATATTTTTCCGTAAAACATTTTTAAATTTTGCTAAATATTATAGTAGTGTACAAAAATTAAATAAGTTGTGTGATATTTAAATTCTTGTTATTATGTATTTCAAAAATCTACTTTCTATTTTTCTTTAAATTCTTCATAAGTTTTATTCGAATTTCAAAATTATTTCAGTTATTGTCATCATAAATATACATCAACAATGGAAAAAAATATATTACTATGTATATATTTATTCGCACAATATTTTTTTAAATTCGGCTAAATATTGTAGCAGTGTATAAAATAAAAAAAATGTCTGATATTTAAATTCTCGTTATTGTATATTTCAAAGTTTTCCCGTGTGTATGCGCATGTGTTAAATATGAGTTTATCATAAAAACGACATTAAAACAAACGCTATCAATTTCTCGATTTGAATGAATATGAAAACAAGGAAGAATTTTAGAAGATTTTTTTTTTTTGAAATTTCCCATATTTCCATCTGAATGTAAGATATGAATTTAAAATGTTGCAAATTAAAGGGAGCATCTTTATTGACAATTAAATATTTAGAAGGCCGAAAAACTAAATTATTCCAGGGAGCAATTTAAAGAACTTTCAAATTAATCACTCTTTTCCAATGGTAGTTATTTATCATATCTCTTTCTATGCCTGTAGTGTTCATAACTCCAACTCTGTGCACGTAGTTCTTTATGCGTACTAATGGACATCTTGTTCTGTGCATAATGATGATCCTATCCCAGTAACAGTAATTGCTTTTCCAATGATTTGGGTCCAAGGTTATGGCCTACAAATGTAAAGAATAATATAAAAAAAAAAACTTTTAAAGTAAATAATTGGGCTTGTTATTATCGATGACTTCTTTTTCAACACACAGTTTATGTCGCTGTGAGTGAAAAATGGATCGACAATTTTCAATAGCAATTCCATCAGAAATAGCGAAAAGTCATTAGTTCTGTTCCAGCGAAACCGTGTCTCGTATTAGCGGAGACGATTAAAAACTCAAAATGGAAGACGAAATTAGTATGCATCTTTAAAGTTTTCGATTTTCCTAATACATAATTTTTATCTGCTGAGTCCAAGGACGCGTAGGCTTTAATTAGTTTTTTTTTAATGTTAGGGAGTCTGTTAACTCACCTTAAATGATACAGCAAAATTGGTTCCTTTAATAAGACCAGCTTTCTAAACTTTTTATTTTTTTAAAATTTAATGTGATTTATGATGTTTTAAAAATATTGCATTAAACTGATATATTTAAAAATGAATTATTCTGAATTTTGTATTAGATGTACACTTGAATTTAAAATGAAATCATCTGTTTTCATTCCGGGAAATGTAATAATTTTTTATCTAAATTTATTAAAAATTGCTTTCTGCATCACCAATATATGTAACTTTGAACTAAAATTATAACAGAACCAAAAATAAAATGTGATATAATTAAAAATTGAAATATGGATTTGATTATAAAAATATACAATTATACCGTAGCAAAATTTTTACGATTGGGTTTAATTTTCATTTTTTACAAACAGCACTATCAGTTATCTTTGACATTATTAACAAAGGTATTTCATACAAAGTTTTTTTATATTTTTTTTCCCAATTTTTTTTTCAAATTCTGCAAAATATTGTAGGAGTTTATAAACTAAAATAATTTGTCTGATATTAAATGTGTCATTATTATGTTTTCCAATTATCTATGTACTACTTTTTGTTAAATTCTTCATAAATTATATTTAAATTTCACAATTATTTTATTTATTGTCAGCATAGATATTATCAATTTCAGACAAAAGTCTTATAAAGTTTTATATATTTATTTGTAAAATATTTTTTCAAATTCTGCTAAATATTGTAAGAAATTATGAAATAAAATAGTTTGTCTGATATTTAAATTCTCGTTATTATGTATTTCAAAAATCTACATGCTACTTCTTATAAATTCTTCATAAATTTTATTCGAATTTCGAAATTATTTCAGTTATTGTTGTAATAAATTTTCAACAATATTAAAAAATAATAATATTTAACGTTTTATTTATGTATTCCTTCCTAATACATGTATACAACATTTACCAGAGTTTGAAAAAGATTTTACGAATACTTAAATTATTTATATATTCGTATTCGTAACAATATTTCAAAATATTCTGCTGAAGATTATATGAGTTTTTAAACAAAGTAATTTGACTGATATTTAAATACTTTGTATAATCTATTTAAAAATTCTATTTGCTACATTTCTTTACATTCTTCATAAATTTTATTTAAATTTCAAAATTATATCAGGTATTTCCAATATTGGAAAAAAAGTTATACAGCGTATATTTGTATATTTGTTCATAAAGTATTTCAAATTCTGCTACATATTGTGGGAGTGTATTAAATAATATAATTTGTTTGATATTTAAATCTTCGTTATTATGTATTTCAAAACTTTTCCAGAATGTATGTGCATGGGTTAAATATGTATTTATCATAGAAATGTCATTAAAACAAATGCTATCAATTTCTCATTTAGAAAGAATCAAAAGAAAGAAAAGAAACCTTTAGAAGATTTTTTTTTTTTTTTCAAAATGTACTTAAATTTCCATCTGAACGCTAGATATTAATTTAAAAGGTTGCAAATTAAAGAGAGTATATATTTATTGACAATTATATATACTAATGGACATCCTGTTCTGTGCATAATGATGAGTCGGTCCCAGTAACAGTAATTGCTTTTCCGATTATTTGGGTCCAAGGTTATTGCCTACAAATGTAAAGAATGACATAAAAAAAAAAAGAAACTTTTAAAGTAAATAATTGGGCTTGTTATTATCGATGACTTCTTTCAATGCAGTTTATGTCGCTGTGAGGGAAAAATGTTGACATTTTTCAATAGCAGTTCCATCAGAAATAGCGAAAAGTCATTAGTTCTGTTCCAACGAAACCGTGTACCGTATTAGCGGAGACGATTAAAAACTCGAAATTGGGAGCGAAATTTGCATGCATCTTAAAAGTTTTCGATTTTGCCGAATATATGATTTTTATCTGCTGAGTTTAAGGACGCGTAGGCTTTAATTGGCCTTTTAATAATGTCATTGAGTCTGTAAACTAACTTTAAATAATACAGCAAAAATGGACACTTGACCAGCTTTCTAAGCTTTTTATTTTTATTTAAAATGAAATGCGTTTTCTGATGTTTTGAAATATTACATGAAACTGATCCATTTAAAAATAAAATATTCTGAATTTTGAAGATGCAACCAGAATTTGAAATGAAATCATGTGTTTTCATTTAAAAGAAATATATTATTTTTTACACATTTATTAAAAATTACTTTTATCATCGTCAATAAAAATTTAGTTTGGACGAAAACTATAAATGAAATAAAAATTAAAAAACAATATAATTAAAAGTTAAAATATGAATTTGATAGTAAAAATATACAATTCTACTGTAGCAGAATTTTCTTTAATTGAATTGAATTCTCATTTTCTCAGGCAGCAAAATTGGCAATAATCTTTAGCAATAATAATGAAAGTTGTTTGATGTGATGGTGATAAATTCTCTTTGATGTTCGAATTTACTTAATATATTCATTTAAAATAGACATACGAATTAAACTGAAATGTACTTTATCTTTGTGATTACTGAAATGTTTTACGGCTATGTGTTTCATGTGTTTTGTCCCTCCGTATGGAGAAATTATAATGTCTTTTGTTTAATATTTAATTTCTTTTTTGAACTTTTGATCTCCACCTCTTTTACTCCAAATTATTGAAATGTTAACAAAAATTTATTCAAAAAAATATTTATATTTTTTAAATAATAAAATAAATACGATATTTATTTATCAAAATACAAAAATAGAAATTTTTCTGAAAGCAGTAGCTTGAAAGTCTGCAACATTTCATTTCATGGATTCATGAATTTCCAAATTTTGGTAACTTTATAACGGAAAAGCAATTAAACTTTGTCAAAGTTATTTTCGACAAAGAAATGCTTTTTCTTGGAGACTACATTTACATATCGTGTAGAAGAATATTGGAATATAATTCGCAATATTGCAATTTTTATCTAATCTATGTTTCATTAAAACAGTCTCACGTTATTAACTAGAATGGAACTTGAGCCTTATCAAGCTAAGGGTCAGTCATAATAATGATTATATGTATAGTATATATATATATACATATATATATATATATATATATGATTTAAGAAAGTAGATACGATGTATATTATAAGATTTGCTATTGTATCTCCATGAAAATAATATTTCATACAGCTGTTAATCAAAGCAATTGGTAAGTTCGAATGATTGAACTTTTAAATTAATTATAGAAGCACATTTTTTAAGTCAAATATTAATGGAAGACAGCATTAAATATAGAATATTTAAAATCAAAGTATTGTTTACTTTTATCAAAATATTGTTTTTCTGCCTCAAAATATTGTTTGCTTTCATCAAAAATATTACTTTCTTTTATCAAAGTAGTCTTTTATTTTATCAAAATAATGTTTTCTGTTATCAAAATATTATTATACTGCTTCAAACTTTTGTTTCGATTTAATATTCAATTTAGTTTCGCAAGTTTGCGAAACTAGATAACTGAATAATATAAAATTTGCTATTGTATCTTGATGCATTATGAATATATTATATTGATTATATTATTTTATATAGTTGTGACTCTACGAAATTGATTAAATCTATTAATATAATTGAAATATTTAAATTTCTACATGCGGTCGGCAAAATCTATTCATTTAACTTTAAAAATAATGATGGATATAATATTTAAATTAAATATTAATTGAAGGCAAACATTGAGATATCGAAAATTAGTTTCAGATATCTTAAATTAATATTAATGTTAGGCAAACAGATACTATAAAATCTAATATTTTTTCGATTTAATATTCACTTTAGTTTTCTCAAGTTTGAGAAAGTAGATTCAATAAATAATATAAAATTTATTATTGTATCTTGATACATTGGAAAAATATTATTTTGTACAGTTCTAACTTTATGGAATTAATTAAATCATATTATGATAATTAAAATAAATTTTTATGCTCTGTTGGAAAATTCTGTTAATTAGATTTTTAAAATAGGGATATATGTATATTTTAAAATTAAAAATTGAAACATCGAATATTAATTTTAAATGTCAAATATTAACTTCATATATCAAATATTAGTTTCATATTTCTAATAATAATTTCAAATATCGAATATTAATTAATTTCAATTTGAAATATCGAATACTAATATCAATATTATGCAAGCAGCTATTTTAAGAACTTGAAAATTGTCCCGATATAATATTCAATTCCATTTTCGCAAATTTGCGAAAACGAATACAATGAACACTATAATATAAAGTGAATTATTGTAACTTGATACATTAAAAAATATTATTTGATATAGTTGTATCCCTACAAATGGAAAATCCTATAGACTGACATTGAAAAATAAGGATATATACATGGTTTAAATTAAATATTAATGGAAGGCAACATAGAAATTTTGATTATTAATTTGAAAAATTTGGCAAGTCGTTAGTTTAAAATCAAAATAGGGTTTCGATTTAAAATACAAATTAGTTTCCACGTGAACTCCATGTAGTGATGATTTACGAAGTCAACATTTTTTTAATTTTGTGTCCGATGAGAAAAGTTCTCGAAATCCTAATAATCCCGCATTAATAAAAACGTTTATTAAGTTACACTTTCCTGGGAAGCAATCTTTTCACCAATGGATAGACACAGAGTGAAAAATTCCGGAAGGCAGAAACAATGGAACGAAACAAGATAAGGCCTTGCTGCAGAAAAGTCGTCTCATCATTCCTGAAAGGCCCCGCTCAAAATAATCGTTGGGGCTCCGACTTCTTTCGCATAATTACGAGATACGCCCCCCCCTCCCACTACTCTATGAAACGCGTTAGCAGAAAGCCCATTTTATCACATAACACGGAACCAATTTGCACGGAGGATTCAAATTGTTGCCTTCCTAAATTCCGAAAGAGAAGCTGTCCGCAAACTTCCAACCATGAATAATGCATGAGACAAATTCTCATTTTTAGATACCCCTAGGTTATCGTATTACGAGAGAAATCGAAAAAAGAGAATAACAGTGGTGAAATAATAATAATAAAATTTTAAAAAATCGCAAGAAACGCGTGAAGTTTTCAATTTTATCACAAAGAATGCGAATTTATAAACTGCTCATGGCTCCCTGGGAGGAAAATAAGATGTCCACAATAATCTAACTGCCACGATATTTTCATAACAACCTGGTGACGACTTTCGATCAGGCAGAAATCTTGTAAGGGAAAATACGGGAAATACGGGAGGATACATATATTTACGGGAAAAAGAACATGGGGAGTGAGGAATCGGGAGTCGGATAAGGAATTTGACCTGACGGATCATTTTCTTTTATAACGTCACTTTGAGAAGCATTGCTCATCGACTCTGTATGAGTAATTTTACCTGAACTTGTTTTGTTAGAATTTATACCTTAATAAAAGCTTAAATTATTCAAGAGCATTGAATAATAAGAAGAAATTTCTGAAGGGACATTTTTCAGTGAATTAAATTCTATTGTCAAATATATGGATACTAAGGAGACATGTCAAATAAATAGCATAGAAAAGCATTTTATTTAAATTTCTTTCAAATTGTTGTTAAAATAATTAATAGCATAAGAACTCGATTTTTAACTTAGTGCTACTATACGAAATTTAAAACCATTTTGAAAAGCTTGTATTGAATTTACTCCTACCAGAATTAAGTCTATTCAGCGGCTATTATGACTATATTGACAGTTGGAATTTTACCACTCCACTGTTTTTTCTAGAGTTGAGAAGTCCTTCAAAGATTTTAGAATGGGTTGATGAGAATGGGACACCGCAATTTTAAATGAGTCGCCTCTCTCCAAGGATGACATTTGGTAGGATTCGTCGATTCTCCTCGTCTTCCCCAAGACCAGTAGAGAGCATAGCTTCAAATCCTGCTGCTGGATTGCATTACAGTCTCGGCTTTCAGATTTGAGGCAATACGATGTCTTTCACGGAAACATCGGTGGCCTCTTCTGCTACACTGTGCCTAGAGTTGAGATGCACTTTATAGTTTTGTAATTTAGAGTGATTTAGATGAAGATGTGAACCTGCAAATTTTAACGAAATTCAAAGAAGCACGCATCTTTTTTCCTTCTCTATTAATATTGCAGTGTTCGATGAATGTTTTCTGGAATTTATTTATTGTGTCAGAAATTGAGAGGATTTACAACTTAATTTTTGTTAATTTTCGCAATTAAGTTACTATAATTTGTGAAAGCTGCTTTGAGCACATGGTTTTAGATGTGAAAAAAAAAATTAAAGGATAGATACATATTTCAAATAAAAAATTACATCAAGACAAACATTGAAATATTGATTACTAATTTCAAAAACTTGGCAGTAGTTATTTTAAAAAATCAAAATATTTTTTTTTTTGATTTAATATTGAGTTTAGTTTTCAAATAATACAATGTAATGATACCAGAATGTATATGAGATTTCGAGATATAATAAATAATATAAATTTACTATTTTATCTTGATACAGTGGAAAATATTATTTCATTTTATTGTAATTTTGTGAAATTGATTAAAGCTTATTATTATAGTTAAAATGTTTAAATTTTATTCTCAGATGAAAATTTGTACTGACTGAACTTTTAAGATAAGGACAGATACATGTTTAAATTAAATATTAATGGAAGGCAAAAATTTTGATTATTAATTGAAAAACCTGGCCAGTAGCTATTTTAAAATCAAAATTGTGTTTCGATTTAATATTCAAATGAGTATCCATGTGAGCTCAATCCAGTGAGGATTTATTTTTTTTTAATTTTTGTGTCTGATGAGAAAAGTTCGAAACCCTAATAATATCGCATTAATAAAAACCTTTACTAAGTTACACTTTCCTGGGAAGCAATCTTTTTCACCAAGGGATAGACCCTGAGTGAAAATTCTGGAAGGCAGAAACAATGGACCGAAACAAGATAAGGCTTTGCTGCAGAAAAAATCGTCTCATCACTTTTGAAAGCCCGCTCTCAAAATAATCGTTTGGGCCCCGACTTCTTTCATATAATTACGCACTATACCCCCACCCCACTACTCTATGTAACGCGAGCAGAAAGCCCATTTTATCACATAACACGGAATGAATTTGCACGGAGGATTCTAAATTGTTGCCTTCCTAAATTCCGAAAAGAGAAGCTGTTCGCACACTTCCACCCATGAATAAGGCATGAGACAAATTCTCATTTTAGATACCCCCGGGTTATCGTATTACGAGGGAAATGGAAAAGAGAATAACAATAGTGAAATAAAGAGAAAAATCAAAAGAAATGCGTGTTTTCAATTTTATCTTAAAGAAAGCGAATCTGTAAATTGCTTATGACTGCCTGGGAAAAAATAAGATGTCCACAATAATCTAACTGCCACAATATTTCCATAACAACCTGGTAACGATTTTCGATCTGTCAAAAATCTTGTAAGGGCGATTATTTACGGGAAAAGAAAATGTGGAGTGAGGAATTTGGGAGTCAGGATAAGAAAATTATTTAATGTGACGAATCACTTCTTAGATAACTTATCAATGCTCATGTGAGTAATTCTATTGGAACTCTTTATTTTTGCCATATTAAATAATCTTAATTTATGCAAGAATATTCAATAAGGAAAAAGAAACTAATGAAGGAATATTTTTCAGTGGGAAAAATTCTCTTGTCAAGTATATTGGATACTAAGGAGACACTTCAAAAATATTCAAAAGCATTTTCTTTAAATTTTTGAAATAACTGTTAAAATGATTCAGTAGCACTCAGAACTCGATCGCAATTTCTTACTCGACTTGTAATTACTATGGGCATGAGCAATTTAAAATATTAAGCTGATTTGTATTGCAGTTATTGCTTTTCAGAAGTGAATCAATTCTGTGGCTATTACGACAATATTCACTAATGAACCTTACTAATACACCAATTTTCTTAGAGTAGAGAGACACTTTATAGCTTTTAGAGTAATTTGGATGAAAATGTTACACCATTCTTGAACGAACCACCTCACCCAAGGATGACATCTGGTTCTGGTAGGGATTCGCCCATTCTTCTGGTTCCCTCGAGAACTGTAGAAAGTGTATTTTCAAATCCTGCTGCTTTGATTATTTTGTTACTGCTTTCAGGTGTAAGGCAATACGATGTATTTCAAGAGAGGAGCTTCTACAATAACTATATACCTAGAGTTGAGATGCAATTTATAGTTTTGAGAGAGATTTGAGATAAGATTTGACACATAATTTTGAATGAACAACTCTGTCCAAGGTTGACATATGGCGGGATTAGCAAAAAATAAGATGTCCACAATAATCTAACTTCCACGATATTTCCATAACAACCTGGTAACGACTTTCAATCCGGCAAAAATCTTGTAAGGGTGATTATTTATGGGAAAGATCACGAGGAGTGAGGAATCGAGAGTCAATAAGGAATTATTTAACCTGACGGGTCACTTCTTGGATAACGTCGTTAAGAAGCATTGCTCATGAACTCAGTGTGAGTAATGTTATCCGAACCTCTTTATATTTGAAATTATGCCATACTAAAGAATCTTATATTATGCAAGAGTATTGAATAAGAAAAGCAAACTACTGAAGGAACATTTTTCAGTGGAACAAATTCTCTTGTCAAGTATATGAATACTAACGACCCATGTCAAATAGTAGCATCCAATAGCATTTTATTTAAATTTCTTGAAATTACTGTACAAATGATTCAATAGCACTGCGAACTCGATTTGTAAATCGCAATTTATAGCTCGAATGGTAACTACCATGAGCAATTTAAAAATTATTCAGCTGATTTGAACTACAGTTACATCTTTCAGATGTGAAGCAATTTGGTGGTTATTATGACAATATTGATAGTCGAACTTTTACTACTAAACCACCATTCGTAGAGTTCAGAGGTACTTTATAGTTTTTAAGTTAATATTATTATTGATTTCAAAAACTTGCCAAGAAGTTATTTTAAAATTGAAATATTGTTTCGATTCAATATTCAGTTTAGTTTCCGCTATTTTGCGAAACAAATGCAACGAATCACATAAAATTTACAATTGTATTTTAATACGAGTAAATTAAGGAAATATTATTTTATAGTATTGTAATTCTACGGAATTAATTAAATATTATAATAATCAAATTATTAAATTTTTATATTTGGCTGGAAAATCTTATTGATTGAACTTTTAAAATCAGGATATATACATATTTTAAATTAAATATTAATGGATAGCAAACTTTTGAAATTTTGATTACTAATTTCAAACCCTTCGCAAGTAGTTATTTTTTAAAATCAAAATAGTGTTCCAATTTAATATTCAATTTACTTCCTGCGTCAGCTTCACATCGTGATGATTTACGAAGATAACTTTTTTTAAATTTTGTGTCTGATGAGAAAAGTTCTCGAAATCCTAATAATCCCGCATTAAAAAAACCTATATTAAGTTACACTTTCCTGGGAAGCAACCTTTTTTAATAAAGGATAGATACAGATTCAAAAATTCTGGAAGGCAGAAACAATGGAATGACACAAGATAAGGCTTTGCTGCAGAAAAGTCGTTTAATCACTTCTGAAAGCTTCCGCTCAAAATAATCGTTTGGGTCCCGACTTCTTTCATATAATTACGGAATACGCCGCCTCCTCACCAATAAAACGAGGAACAGAAAGCCCATTTTATCACATAACAGGAAATCAATTTGCACGGAGGATTCTAAATTGTTGCCTTCCTAAATTCCGAAAGAGAAGCTGTCCGCACACCTCCACTCATGAATAATGAATGAGACAAATTCTCATTTTAGATACCCCCGGGTTATCGTATTTCGTGGAAATGGAAAAGGGAACAACAGTGGTGAAATAACAATAATAAAAGAAAAGAAAAATCATCATAAATGAGTGAAGTGTTTCAATTTTATCTTAAAGAAAGCGAATCTGTAAACTGCTTATGACTGCCTGGGAGGAAAGAAGATGTCCACAATAATCTAACTGCCACGATATTTCCATAACGACTTCCGATCTGGCAGAAATCTTGTAAGGGTGATTATTAACGGAAGACATGGGAAGCGAGGAATCGGGAGTCAAATACGAACTTATTTAACTTGACGGATCATTTCTTTGATAACGACATCAAGTCAGGATTGCTCATCAAGTCAGTGTGAGTAATTTTATGTGAGCTCTTTATGTTAGAAGTTATACCATATTAAAGAAACTTAAATTATGCAAGAGAAACTGCTGAATGAATATTTTTCAGTGGAAGAAATTCTCTTGTCAAGTATATGGATACTAAATTGAAATGTCAAATAAATAACATCCAATAGCATTTTATTTAAATTTCATTGAAATTGCTGTTAGAATGATTTAATAGCACGGAGAACTAGTTTCGTGACTACCATGATCGATTTAAAATTATTCAGCTGATTTGTATTGCAGTTACTGCTTTTAAAGTGAAGAAATTGAAGTAGCTATTATTATTATATTGACAGTTGGCGAGAGTTGGCATATGAGAGTAGAGGTAGTAGAGTAGGCCCTACGCCGTAAAAATGAAATATCTCCTGTCTCCGAATCTGCCAGTAACACCCAGTCTTGTCCCATCATGGGGCTTATGCATCAGAATATATGTTATGCGTTTTGTTCTTATATTAAATTTTTAAATTTTATAGGTAATAAGTATGTTTTGCCAGCCAATTATTTCTATAAGGATTTTTTCATTTTAATACATTTATTAATTTTTTTTTAACATCATTTCCCCTTTCAAACCATTCGCACACCCTTTTCCATTCATTCAGTTTATTATGTAAATTAATTTTTTGTGTCCTTTAAAATTACATGATGGATTTAAAAGAAATTTAAATACTTTAAGATTTAAATTTGAGAAATTTAAATACTTTAATATGATATTCCTCAGAAATCAAACACGTCTGTTTTCATACTGCCTATTGCAATGATATTATTTCAGGCTGGGTTAAATCACATCAGCAGAACTTCCATCAGACATTACGTGAGTTCAGACACATTGTGGAATTGTGAATAAAAAAAAAAAAAAAAATATCCATCTTCTATTATTTGGGCCCACCCCTCCATCTGGAATGCCGATATCATCCTTTTTAGAAGATGATATTAATGATCCTCAACGTTCGACAGTTCGACCACCTAAGTCAGAAGTCGTAGATTCCCCTCTTATCGGAAATCTCATTTCTTTCACAAACACATTGTTTGGATTGTGCTTTTTTTTTTCTCTGATCTCACTTTCCGTCTCAGTAACATTACTGGTTCCCAGAAACGCAAGCCATAATTTGTACGTGACTTTTTCCCGGATGTATCTGAGTGGATCAAAATTATACGTTGTTTAATGTTAATTCTGTAGTCGCGGCTGTCCCCAAGTGATAAATTGACAGTAAGAGAAGGTTATTTTTTTTTTATAAAGTTTAGATAACAAAACAATTGTGTTTCTCACATTTTATTATATTTTCAATTTGAACGCAGAATAAAAGGCAAAATTACTTTTAAAGCTAGTTTTTTTATATTAAATTATGATTAGCACTTGTTCCCTTTTCAAAAAAAGTCATAATTTTAAAGTCAAATGGCAGAGAGTAGAATATCTTATTTAAAGTTCTGATTTTTTTTTTTTTTTTGTTCCATTTGTTATGTTTGTGAAAATATAAGTCAGAATTTAAATGAGTTTTTATTTAGTAATGTAGCAAAATCAGATATGAGTTATAAGTTACCTAATGTTAATTTATAACCATCTCTGTTTCATTAAAAAATTGACAATATTCATAGCGAAATAGTTTCTTTGTTTTAAAATTACAATGAAATATCTCTGATTTCTTTTTTCTACTCAAATATAGTTACTTTGCTTTTCATTAACAAAATAATATATTTTTTGTAAAAAAACAGGAACGGTAAAATGTTTTATGTTCGATTAGGTTCATAATTTTTATTATCAACGAAATAAAACTCATGTTATACAATATAAAACTCATGTTAATAATGTTATAGAATATAATATGTTAATATTTATGTTAAACAATATGTTGCGGAAAATAATACTCACCGAAATAAATCAGGCATTTATTGACCATTTGTATTGTTAAGAAACTAAGTTTTTCTTAAAAAAATTTAATGGTTCCTAAGAAATTTCTTGATGAAGGTGAAGATAATTACAATCTCAGACATTCCATGACGAGCAAATGAATATCCTTCATAAAATAATCAATTAATTAATGTTGAAATTGGTAATTAAAAATTTAAATATATTCAAATGTATGTATTTTCTTTAAAAGGAAAAGATTACACGAAGATGTATTAAAATATTTTTTCTGAATTTCAATACAATAACTAGAAATTAAATATGTTAAGATTAAATATCACATACTACTTTATCAATTAAAAAATACAATTAGAAAATACACTTTACAAATTTATGGTTTTAAACCATTTAATATTTATTTTAAAAAACACATTAATTTATTCAGTCCTTTAAATACAGTTTTCGCATTAAGCATTTTTCAAGATAACGTTAATTGTGCTCAAAAACAATATTCAAATAAGGAATGAAGTATTTTAATGAGGATCAATGGATTAATGGAAGAGTTTATAAATGAAGATCATGTATTTTCTTATTCTAATATATAACATACAATATCACCAAATGCGAAAAAATCATAAATAATAATATGATCTTAATTGGTTCTATGAATTAAGAAATGTACAAATGTGACCTGAATTAATATTTTGAGAATTTTAAACTGTATCTATACTGTATTTAACTGTATGAATAAATTACTCCATAAATTTTAAATATATTTAATTTTGGTGCTAAATTGCAGTATATAATATAAATGACTATTTTTTGAAGGTAAATTTCCTTAGAATAAGAAATTTTCTAAATTAAGTTATTACTGAAACGTATGAAATAAAGAAAATCTCAAAATATTATCGTAGGAGGACAATATTCATTTGATAATAAAACGCATTAGTCAATTGAGTGTTTTTCCCAAAAGCAATTAACAGTTATAAATAATGGTTTTTGACCATTATTTGCTATTATTTGTAATGTACTTCTAAGTACATCTAATAAAATTATTATTTTATGATTGAGAAATAATTTAAGCAATTTAACAGAGACATAAAGTTATGTAAATGAAAAATGGCATTGATAATATTGACAGTCTTTTTAACATATTATTTTTATATAGTTGTAACTCTACGGATGGAAAATTCTATAGACTAAACTTTTAAAATGAGGTTAGATACAAGTTTTAAAATAAATATTCAGGAAAGTTAAAGCTTTGAAATTTTGATTACTAATTTCAAAACCTTGGCAAGTAGTTATTTTAAAATCAAAATAGTGTTTAATCTTCAATAGAGTTTCCACGTGAACCCCAAGTAGTGATAATTTACGAGTACTTTTTTTTTAATTTTGTGTCTGATGAGAAAAGTTCTCGAAATCCTAATAACCCCGCAATTATAAAAACCTTTATTAAGTTACACTTTCCTGGGAAGCAATCTTTTCACCAAGAGATAGACGCAGAATGAAAAGTTCTGGAAGGCAGAAACAATGGAAGGGAACAAGATAAGCCTTTGCTGCGGAAAAGTCGTCTCCTCACTTCTGAAAGCCCCCGCTCAATATAATAGTTTGGGCGCCGACTTCATTCACATATTTACGCAACACGCCTACCCCCTCTCACCCCTCTATGAAACGCGGAGCAGAAAGCCCATTTTATCACATAACACGAAATCAATTTACACGGATGATTCTAAATTGTTGACTTCCTAAATTCCGAAAGAGAAGATGTCCGCACACTTCCACCCATGAATAATGCATGAGACAAATTCTCATTTTAAATACCCCTGGTTATCGTATTACAAGGAAATGGAAAAGAGAATAACAGTGCTAAAATAACAACAATAAAAAAGAAGAAAAATCATAAGAATTGCGTGAAGAAATGTCATCTTAGAATAAGCGAAAGAATAACTGTCTGAAAAAGAAGATGCCACAATCATCTAACTGCCACGATATTTTCATAACAACCCGGTAACGACTTTCGATCCGGCGGAAATCTTGTTAGGGTGATTATTTACGGGAAATGAACATGGGGAATGAGGAATCGGGAGTTGAAATAAGGAATTCTTTAACCTGACGGAACATGTCTTGATAACGTCATTCTGAAAAAGCATTGCTCATCAACTCAGTGTGAGTAATTTTATGTGAGCTCCTTATGTTAAAAGTTATACCATATACCTTGGTTCCGCAGGTTTCGGCTTGGAGTCATGGATGTTTGGATGGATGGATTCCGAATACCATTTTAAACCACAGGTCCGAGTGTAATATGAGAGTAGAGCGTTAGGTGTAGGGTGGACAACCCTACCACGCAAAAATAAAACTTTTTTCCTTTCTCGGAATCTGCCAGTAGCAGACAGTCCTGTATCATGGCGCTGGTGCATCAAAGTTTTGTTCTTACATTAAATTCTAAATTTTATGGGGAACATGCATATTGTCCCAGCCAATTATTTTTATAAGAATCTTTTCATTTTAATACATTTTAAAATCATTTTTCTTGTATCGTCATATACCCTTTCAAATTATTCGTACACTCCTTTTGCATAGTGTTTCATTTTTTAGAGCTTTGTCGTCATAACTATTGTTACCATTGTTCCACATATGCAACAATGTTTCCTCCTACGAACTGCAAGAGCGCCCATTTTGGCTTTCAGAAGATGCCATCAGTAGGGATCGAGAAGACGCACGGCGCAACCGGCATTGAGAAACGTTTCAGTTACACTCTATCACCCCAAAGAACTTTTATTTAACACAATCTTGTATCCAAATTAGTGAAATCGTGACGCCCGAGTGGCAAACGCTTGGTACCACAGACTTCGGGTTTGAGCCGGCGGTGCCATGGATATTTATAGAGGTTCAGTCCCGGTCTAATAGGATCGTAAAGTGCTGGGGAGGGGGGAGGGGTAGTGTTATTCCCATCCGTAGCATATCTTTAACCAACACGAGTCCCCTGGGTAGTGCTCAATGAGTAACACCGGCGTAGCCCTTTTCTTACGGCATAAAGATTAACTGTATCTGAGTTGCCAGCTGCATTAGAACAACAACAACAATCACGTGTATTTATTCGCCTACTTTATTTCGCGATCCAGCGTGTACCTAAGTATTTTCAGCTTAGAATAAAATCCTTCCACGATTGTTTAATTAGATGTTTTAAAAGGTTTAAGTATTGCCTATCTTTAATTGTATGTGTAAGTGGTGTTTGTGCGCGTATAAATAAATAAATAATGAAATTTTTAAACCTGTTTCTTAACCCGACCACTCCCAGATCCAGCTGCACAGACAAACGATGACGTTTATACTAATAAATTTATTTTTTATTATATTCTTAAAAGTACATGATTTAAATTTAAAAATTCTAATTAATTACTATATTGTTTTTCTTTATTTTTCAGAAATCAAACACGTCTGTTTTCATATTTCCCATTGCAATGGTATTATTTCTGGCTGGGTTTAAATCATCATCAGAACTTCCATCAGACATTACATGAGACACATTACAGAATCCAGAACAAAACAAAACAAAATTGCATCCGTCTTCTATTATTCGGGACCACCCCTCCATCTGGAATGCCGATATCATCCTTTCAGACGAGGATATTAACGATCCCAAAAGTTCGACATTTTGGCCACCTAGTCTGAAGTCGTAGGTTCCTTCTCATCGGAAATCTCATTTCTTTCACAAACACATTGTTTGGATTGTGATTTTTTTTTTTCAGAGCTTCTTTTCCCTCGCAGTAGCATTACTGGGTTCCCAGAAACGTACGACATAATTTGTATGCAACTTTTTCCAAATGTATCCGATACGGATAAAAATTATACGTTGTTTAATGTTAATTTTGTACCGAGTGATAAATTGACGGTAGAGAAAAAAAAGTTTTCTCGTAAAGTTTTGATCAGTGATGAAACAAATGTGTTGCTTGCCTTTTTTTTTTTTTTTTTAGTTTGGAATGTAGAAAAAATGTAAAATTGCCTTTTATATTAAAATATGATTAGCACTTGTTCTGATTTGAAACCATGTAGTTTTTAAAAGAAACAGCAGAGTAGAGATAATAAATTTAAGGTTATGATTTTTAAGTTGTTTTTATTATGTTTGCGAAAATATAAGTTCGAAATTAAATGGTGTTATTATTTACCGAACTAATGTAGAAAAAATCTGATATGCGTTATAAATTACCTAATATTAATTTATACCGGTCTCTGTTACTAAGTGATAAATTGCCAATAATCATAGGAAGCAGCCTCTGTAGTTTAAAATCGCGATGAAAAATTTGTGATTTCTACTTTTATTAAAACTATTTTTTTTTCTATTGAAATATAATTACATTGCTTTTCATTAGAACAGTTTGAAAAAAAAAAATTTTTGTAAAAAAGCAGAAACGATTAAGTGTTTTATTTTTGATTGCGAATTCAAAAATGTATTGTTATGAAAAAAATAGTTTTAATATTTTAATTATATACAAAATAATACTCTTTTTTTTAAAAAAATGTAATACTTATGCTATACCGAAATAAATCAGAATGTATTAATAATTTTTATTATTAAGAAATTATGCTTTTCAAAGAAAGTGTTTTAGGTTTCTTAAGAATTATTTTGAAGAATATGAACAGAATTAAAATCTCAGTTATTACATGATGATTAAATAATTACACTTAAAAAAGAATACGGTAGTTAATTGTCATTTAAATTAATAATTAAAAATTAAAATCTATACAAATGTCTGTATTTTCTTTAAAAAAAAAAAGGAAAGATTGTAAAAAGATTCGGTAAATTATTTTTCAGAATTTCAATATAGTGGCCAGGAAAATATATAGATATGTTAACGTTAAATATCACACGCTACTTTATAAATTAAAAAGCATCCAATTAGTAACACACAGCTTATGATTTTATGTTTTTAAACCATTTAAGATTTATTTTAAAACACATTAATTTATTCAGTTTTTAAAAAACAGTTATCGCATTACGACCACGTTAATTGCACTCAAATACAATATTCAAATAAGGAATGAAATATGTAAATAAGGATCAATGGATTAACGGAAGATTTTATAAATAAAGCTAATGTATTTTCTTATTTTAATATATATTATCCAATATTATTAAATGCGAAAAAATCATAATTATTCTATGTATTAAGAAATGTCCAAAAATTGCCAAAATGAACATTTTAAGTACATTTTATACAATATCTAACTTTATGTCTGTCTGATTAAATAATACTATGAATTTTGAATATATTTATTGTGTTGACAAATATATATACATATATATATATATATATATATATATGACAATTATTTGTAGGTAAATTTCTCTAGAATAAAAATATTATAAATTCAGTCATTACAGAAATGAATGAATTAAAGAAGATCTCAAATATTATCATAGGATAATAATATCCATTTAATAATAAAACCAATTAGCCAAATGAGTTTTCTCCAAAAAGAAATATCAATTAACAGTTACACTTAATTGTTTTTGACTATTCTTTGTTAAGTAATTTATTTCTAAGTACATCTAGAAAAATTAATTTTTTCATGACTGACAAATAATTTAAGCAATTTAACAGAGAAATAAAGTTATGTAAATGAAAAATGGCATTGATAATATTGACAGTCTTCGAAAAATATTATTTTATATCATTGTAACTCTACCGATGGAAATTTCTTTAGACTTAACTTTAAAAATGAGGATTTATACATAAATTAAATATTAATGAAAGGCAAACAATGAAATTTTGATTATATATTTCAAAAACATGGCAAATAGTTATTTTAAAATCGAAACAGTGTTTCGATTTAATATTCAAATTAGTTTCCGCGCGAGCTCCAAGTAGTGATGATTTATGGAGTCCTATTTTTTTAATTTTGTGTCTGATGAGAAAAGTTCTCAAAATCCTAATAATCCCGCATTTATAAAAACCTTTGTTAAGTTACACTTTCCTGGGACACATTCTTTTTCTCCAAGGGATAGACACAGAATGAAAAATTCCGGAAGGCAGAAACAATGGAACGAAACACGATAACGCTTTGTTGCAGAAAAGTCGTCTCATCACTTCTGAAAGCCCCGCTCAAAATAATCGTTTGTGCCCCGACTTCTCTCATATAATTACGCACTACCACTCCCCCCACCACTCCCTCTATGAAACGCGGGAGCAGAAAGCCCATTTTATCACATAACACGAAATAAATTTTCAAGGAGGATTCTAAATTATTGCCTTCCTAAATTCCGAAAGAGAAGCTGTCCGCACACTTCCACCCATGAATAATGCATGAGACAAATTCTCATTTTAAATACCCCGGGTTATCGTATTACGAGGGAAATGGAAAAGAGAATAACAGTACTGAAATAACAATAATAAAAGAAGAAAAAAATCATAAGAAATGTGAAGTTTTTCAGTTTTATCTCAAAGAAAGCGTATCTGTAAACTGCTTATGACTGCCTGGGAGGAAAATAAGATGTCCACAATACTCTAACTGCCACGATATTTCCATAACAACCTGGTAACGACTTTCGATCCGGCAGAAATCTTGTAAGGGCGATTATTTACAGGAAAAGAACATGGAATCGGGTGTCAGATAAGGAATTATTTAACTGACGGATCATTTCTTGGATAACTTTTACTTACTTTGAGAAGCATTTCTCATCAACTCGGGGTGAATAATTTTATGTGAGCTCTTTATGTTATAAGTTATATCATATGCTTTTGTTTTCCTGTAGGTTTCGGGTTGGAATCATGGATGTTTGATTGTGTGATTCCGAATTCCACTTTAAACCACAGGTCCCAGCGTTATATGACAGCTGAGCGTTAGGTGTAGGTCGGACAACCCTACCTCGTAAAAATAAGACATTTCCTGTCTCGGAATCTGCCAGTAGCAGACAGTCTTGCGCCATCATGGAGCTGATGCATAAGAAGAAGTTTTGTTCTTACATTAAATTCCTACATTTTGCGGTTAACATGTATATTGTCCCAGCCAATTAATTTTATAAAAATATTTTTATTTTAATGCATTCATTAATTTTTTTTTATCATCATATCCCCTTTCCAACCTTTTTTGTACACCCCTTCCCAATCGTGTTTCTTTTATTTGAAGATTTTTCGTAATATCTATTTAATTAATTTTTTGGTTTCCTTTAAAATGGCATGATAGATTTAAAAACATTTGAAAAATTTTAATTCTTTATTATTTTCTATCAGAAATTAAATACGTCTGTTTTCATACTTTCTATTGCAATGATATTGTTTCTAGTTGTGTTTAAATCACATCAGTTGAATTTCCATCAGACATTGAGTGAGCAGACACATTACGGAATCCGGAATAAAAAAAAAAAAAAATGCATCCGTCTTCTATTATTTGGGCCCACCCCTCCATCTGAATGCCGATATCATCCTCTCAGACGATGATATTAACGATCCTCAAAGTTCGACAGTTCGTAGATTCCCTTTTATCGAAAATCTCATTTCTTTCACAAACACATTGTTTGGATTGTATTTTTTTTTTTTTTTTGAGCTCACTTTTCCTCGCAGTTGCATTACTGGGTTCCTAGAAACGCAAGCCATAATTTGTATATAACCTTTATTTCACGGATGTGTCTGAGTCGGATCAAAATTATACGTTGGGTAATGTTCATCCTGTACTTGTGGCAGTCACCGAGTGATAAATTGACAGTCGAAAAAAAAACTTTTTTTTAAGTGTTGATCAGTGACAAAACAATTGTGCTGCTTACAGGTTTTTTTTCAATTCGAATGTAGAATAAAATGCAAAATTGCTTTTAAAGTTGGCTTTTGTAAATTAAATTATGATTAGCACTTATTCTTTGAACATTTTCAGAAAATGTCCAATTTTTTATATCAAACAGTAGAGTAAGATACCTTATTTATGATTATGATTTTGTTTTTGATTGTTTTTATTAGGTTTGCAAAAATCTTATTTAAATTATAAGTTTTTTAATGTTGATCTATACTCGTCTGAGTTACTAAGTAATAAATTAACAATTTTGATGAGTAATCAATTTAAATTAAAATTCTTTTAACCATTTAAATGTGTTACTATTTATTGATGTATCGAATTCTGATATGAATTATAAATTACTTATAATTAATTTGTAAGAGATAGGAGTACAAATTATCACTTAGTAATATGTGATAATTTATAATTTATGTCTAATCAATTTATGATTAAGTGTTGTGATCAATTCAAATGTGTTATTATTCACTAATGTAAGAAAAAATCTTATATAAAATTAGTTATTGTTTATTTATACTCGTCTGTGTTGCTAAGTGACAAATTGAAAATAATCATGGTGAATCAGTTTCTTTAATTTGAAATCCCGATGAAAAATGTGTGATTTTTTCTTTTTTTACAAAATTCTAGTTCTTTACTATGTTTGTTTTTTACCAGAGATTAAACACGTCTGTCTTCACATTTGCTATTGCAATCATGTCATTTCAGACTGGGTTCAAATCACATCAGTAGAATTTCCATCAGACATTACGTCAGCAGACGCATTACGGAATCCGGAATCAAAAAAAAAAAATGCATCTGTCTTCTATTATTTGGGCCCACCCTTCCATCTGGAATGCCGATATCATCCTTTCAGACGATGATATTAACGATCCTCAACGTTCGACAGTTCGTCCAGCTAGTCAGAAGTCGTAGGTTCCCTTTTATCGGAAATCTCATTTCTTTCACAAACACATTGTTTGGATTGTAGTTTTTTTTCACTTTCCCTTAGCAGTAGCATTGCTGGGCTCCCAGAAGCGTAAGCCATAATTTGTATGTAACTTTTTTTTTCACTTATGTATCTGAGTCGGATCAAAATTATACGTTGGTTAATGTTGATTCTGTACTCGTGTTAGCCACCGATTGATAAATTGACAGTAGAGAAAAAAAGTTTTATAAGGTTTTCATAAAGTTTTGATCTGTGACGAAGCAATTGGGTTGCTTTCATTTTTTTTTTCAATGCGAAACATAGAAAAAAATGCAAAATTGCTTTTAAAGCTATCCTTTTATGTTAAATTATGATTAGCACTTGTACTCTATTTGAGAATCTTTAAATAGAGTTCAATTCGTAGTTTTTATATGAAACAGCAGAGTATAAATATCTTATTTAAGGTTATGATTTTTGTTTTGGTAGCATTTATTATGTTAGCGAAAATAAAAGTCACAATTTAAATGTATTATTATTTACTGATATAGCAAAATCTGATATTAATGATAAGTTAGTTAATGGTTATTTGAGCGCGTCTCTGTTAAATTAAAAATTCACAATAATTATAGGGAAACAATTTCTTTATTTTTAAATCGCGACGAAAAATTTGTGTTTTTTACTTTTCTTATATAGAACAAACGTAAAACTTTTTTCCCTACTAAAATATTGTTACTTTAATTTTTATTAGCAAAATATTATATTTTTTTGTAAAAAAAATGGAACGACATAAAGGTTTTATTATATATTATAAATGAAAAAATGTATTATGTTATGAAAAAAAATACTTTTATTTTCGTTATCTGCAATGTAATACTCATGTTATATCAAAATAAATCTGGCATGTGTTGACCATTTTTATTTATAAGAAACTATGTTTTTAAATTTTTTTTTTTGTTTCCTAGGAAATTGTTTGAAGTATGTGAAGAGAATTAAAATCTTAAATATTACATGATGATAGAAAAAGAATAACCTAAAAAATTCAGTAGTTAATGTCGTTCAAATTAGCAATTAAAAATTAAACTCTATTCAAATGTATGTATTTTCCTGAAAAGGGAAAGATTGTAAATGGATGCATTAACGCTAAATTGCACATGCTACTTTATAAATTAAAAAAAAAAAAAAACATTCAATTAGTAAATACAGTTTGAGAATGGTTTGCTGAATGTATGGTTTTTAAGCAATTTAAGATTTATTTTAAAACACATTAATTTAATTTACTCATTATTTAAGTAAAGTTATCGCATTAAGAATTTTTAAAGATATTAGTAATTGTGCTCAAATTTAACATTCAAATATTGAATTAACTATTTAAATAAGGATCAATGGATTAATAGAATATTTCATAAATGAAGATAGTTCATTTTTTTTATTTTAAAATATAATATCCAAAATTACTGCATGCGAAAAATCATAATTAATAACATAATCTTAATTGGTTCTATGCATTAAGAAAAATGTACAAAAGTTTACCATAATTAATATTTTGTTTCATTTTGTACAGTATCTGTCTTTATGTCTGTCTGATCAAATAATAATATGAATTTCGAATATATTTAAATTATTTATTGATATATAATGTATATATATATATATATATAAATTGAAGGTAAATTTCCTTAGAATTTTCTAAATTGAGTCATTACTGAAAGAGAAACTTAAAATATTATCATAGGATGATAATATTCATTTGATAATAAAAAGGCATTTTCCAAATGATTTTTTTTCCAAAAAAGAAATAGCAATTAACAGTTAGACTTAATTGTTTTTATTATTATTTGTCAAGATAATGTATTTCCAAGAACACGTAATAACATTATTTTTTATGATTGACAAATAAGTTGTGTAAATGAAAAAAAGGCATTGATAATAATGACAATCTTCTTACAATATTTTTTATATAGTTGTAACTCTACGAACGGAAGTTCCTATAGACTGAACTTTACAAATGAGGATATATACATATTTTAAAATAAATATTAATGAAAAGCAAACACTGAAATATTGATTATATATTTCAAAAACTTGGCAAGTAGTTATTTTAAAAATCAAAATAGTGTTTCGATTTAATATTCAAATTAGTTTCAGCGAGAGCTCCACGTAGTGATGATTTACGAAGTCCTCGTTTTTTAATTTTGTGTCTGATGAGAAAAGTTCTCGAAATCCTAATAATCCCGCATTAATAAAAAGCCTTTATCAAGTTACACTTTCCTGGGAAGCAATCTTTTTTCACCAAGGGACAGACTCAGAATGAAAAATTCTGGAAGGCAGAAACAATGGAACGAAACACGATAAGGCTTTGCTGCAGAAAAGTCGTCTCATCATTCCTGAGAGCCCCGCTCAAAATAATCGTCTGGGAACCGACTTCTTTCACATAATTACGAGACACGCCTCCCCCTCCCACTACTCTATGAAACGCGTTAGCAGAAAGCCCATTTTATCACATAACACGAAATCAATTTGCACGGAGGATTCTAAATTGTTGCCTTCCTAAATTCCGAAAGAGAAGCTGTCCGCACACTTCCACCCATGAATAATGCATGAGACAAATTCTCATTTTAAATACCCCCGGGTTATCGTATTACGAGGGAAATGGAAAAGAGAATAACAGTACTGAAATAACAATAATAAAAGAAGAAAAATCATAAGAAATGTGAAGTGTTTCAGTTTTTTATCTCAAAGAAAGCGAATCTGTAAACTGCTTATGACTGCCTGGGAGGAAAATAAGATGTCCACAATACTCTAACTGCCACGATATTTCCATAACAACCTGGTAACGACTTTCGATCCGGCAGAAATCTTGTAAGGGCGATTATTTACGGAAGAGAACACGGGAAAGTAAGGAATCGGGAATCGGATAAGGAATTACTTAACCTGACGGATCATTTCTTGGATAACGTCACTTTGAGAAGCATTGCTCATCAACTCAGACAGAATCATTTTATCTGAGCTCTTTATGTTAGAACTTATACCATATCAAAGAATCTTAAATTATGCAAGAGTATTAAATAATTAAAAGCAACTACTTAATAAACATTTGTCAATGGAAGAAATTTATTTGTCTAGTACATGGATACTAAGGAGACATGTCAAATAAATATTATCTAATAGCATTTTATTTAAAATTCGTTGAAACTTCTATTAAAATGATTAAATAGCACACAGAACCCGATTTGTTACTCGCAATTTAATGTTAGAATTGCATATACCATGAGAAATTTTAAGTTATTCAGCTTATTTGTATTGCAGTTACTGCTTTCAGAAGTGAAGCAATTCGGTGACTATTACGACAATATTGGCCGGCCAACTTTTTGCTACTAAACCAATATGCTTAAAGTTGAGATGCACTTTATAGTTTTTAGAGCTGATTTTATTATTGATTTGAAAATCTTGTCAAGTAGTTATTTTAAAATCAAAATAGTGTTTCTATTGAGTATACAGATTAGTTTACTCTAGTTTGCGAAAAGAAAATGAATAACATAAAATTTACAATTGTATCATGATACGAGTAAAATAGGAAAATATTATTTTATATAACTATAATAATTTAATATTATAATAAGCAAAATGTTAAAATTTTTATATTCGTCTGGATAAATTCTATAGACTGGATTTAAGATAAGGATAGATACATGTTTTAAATTAAATATTAATGAAAGGAAAACTTTGAAATTTTGATTACTAATTTCAAAACCTTGACAAGTAGTTCTTTTAAAATCAAAATAGTGTTTCGATTTAATATTCAATTTAGTTTCCGCGTAAATTCTATGCAGTGCACCATGATTTAAAAAGTGCTTTTTTCTAATTTTGTGTCTGATGAGAAAAGTTCTCAAAATCCTAACAATCCCACATTAATAAAAATCTTTAATAAGTTACACTTTCCAGGGAAGCAATCATTTTCACCAAGGGATAGACGCAGAATGAAAAATTCTGGGAGGCAACACAATGGAACGAAACAAGATAAGGCTTTGCTGCAGAAAAGTCGTCTCATCATTTCTGAAAGCCTCCGCTCAAAATAATCGTTTGGGCCCCGACTTCTTTCATATAATTACGCACTACGCCCCCCTCTATTAAACACTGGAGCAGAAAGCCCATTTTATCACATAACACGAAATCCATTTGCACGGAGGATTCTAAATTATTGCCTTCCTACATTCCGAAAGAGAAGCTGTCCGCACACTTCCACCCATGAATAATGCATGAGCCAAATTATCATTTTAGATACCCCCGGGTTATCGTATTACGAGGGAAATGGAAAAGAGAATAACAGTACTGAAATAACAATAATGAAAGGAAAAATACCACAAGAAATGAGTGAAGTTTTTCAATTTTATCTCAAAGAAATCGAATCTGTAAACTGCTTATGACTGCCTAGAAAAATAAGAAGGAAAATAAGATGTCCACAATAACCTAACTGCCGCGATATTTCCATAACAACCTGGTAACGACTGTCGATCCGGCAGAAATCTTATAAGGGTGATTGTTTACGGGAAAAGAACACAGGGAGTGAGGAATTGGGAGTCAGATAACGAATTATTTAACCTGACAGATCATTTCTGGGATAACGTCACTTTGAGAGGCATTGCTCATCAACTCAGTGTGAGTAATTTTATCTGAACTCTTTATCTTTTGAAATTGTAGCATATTAAAGAATCTTAAATTATGCAAGAGCATTGAATAAGAAAAATGAAATTACTGAAGGAACAGTTTTCAGAGGAATAAATTTTCTTGCCAAGTATATGGATACTAAAGACATGTCAAATAAATAACACCCACTAGAATTTTATTTAAATTTCTTTGAAATTTCTCTTAAATGTATTCAATACGCCTGAGAGCTCGATATTTTACTCAGTGCTACCATGCGCAGTTTTAAATCCTTCCGAGGGCTTATATAGCATTTAGTCCTTTCAGAAGTAAGGCAATTATGTGTATATTATGACTATATTGGCATTTTTCTACTTCACTCACTGTATCTAGAGTGATATGGATGAAATGGCACCGCAATTTTGAAAAATCCCTCTCTCTCTCTACCGGGGATATTCGCGCACTCCTCTAGTCCTACTTGAAATTAATAAAGAACGTAGTTTCAAATCCTGCTGTTCGATTGCATTTCAGTTACTGCATTCAGACATGATTCAATATGATGCCTTTAATGAAGATATTCATGGACTTCTATTATTACACCATTGTGTCTAGATTTGAGAAATACTTAATGGTTTTGAGAGATATTTGAGTGAAGATTTGACACAGCAATATGAGTGAACCCGCTCTGTCCAAGGTTGGCACATAATGGGATTTGTACCTTCTTTCCGTCATCTTCGAGACCAATAGAGAGCGTCGTTTCAAATCCTACAAATTATATTAAAATTACTTACTGCTGACGTGAAGCATATCAATGCTTTATATGTTCTCATTGATGGACTTCCATTCCTACACCACTGTGACTAGTGTGGAGATGCACTTTGTTATTTTTAGAGTGATTTTGATGAAAATGTGACACCAATTTTAAAGGAACCCGCTCTGTCCAAGTATGATATTTCGAGGGATTAGCAATAATAAGATGTCCACAATAATCCTACGATATTTCCATAACAATTTGGTAACGAGTTTCGATCCGGCAGAAATCTTGTAAGGGTGATTATTTACGAGAAAAATAACATGGGAGTGAGGAACCGGGAGTTAGAATAACGAATCCTTTCTTGGATAACGTCACTTTGAGAAGCATAGCTCATCAACACAGAATAAGTAATTTTATCTGAGCTCTTTATGTTAGAAGTTATACCATATTAAAGAATCTTAAATTATGCAAGATTATGAATTGGAAAAAATGTACTACTGAATGAACTTTTTCTGTGAAGAAATGTATATGGAAACTAAGGAGACATGTCAAATACATAATATCCAATAGCATTTTATTTAAATTTCTTTAAAATTGCTGTTAAAATGATTCATAACACTGAGAACACGATTTATAACTTGCAATTTGGTGCTCGACTTAAAATTACCATGAGCAATTTAAAATTATTCAGTGGACTTGTATAGCAGTTACTGCTTTCAGAAGTGAAGCAATTTGGTGGCTATTACGACAATATTGACAGTCGAACTTTTACTACTAAACCACTTTTCGTAGAGTTGAGATGAACTTTATAGTTTTTAGACTTGATTTTATTATTGATTTTGAAAAACATGTCAAGTAGTTATTTTAAAATCATAATATTGTTTCGATTCAATATTCAGTTTATTTTCAGCTAGTTTGCGAAAGCAAATATAAGGAATAACATAAAATTTACCATTTTATCTTGATACGAGAACAATAGGAAAATATTATTTTAAATAATTATAACTCTACGGAATTAATTAAATTTTATAATAATAAAAATATTAAAATTTTTATATTCGGCTGAAAATTCCTATTGATTGAACTTTTAAAATAAGGATGTATACATATTTTAAATTAAATATTAATGAAAGCCAAACTTCGAAATTTTAATTACTAATTTCAAAACCTTCGCAAGTAATTATTTTAAAATCAAAATAGTGTTCCAATTTAATATTCAATTTACTTTCCGCTTGAGTTTCACATGGTGATGATTTACGAAGATACCTTTTTTTTTTTAATTTTGTGTCTGATGAGAAAAGTTCTCGAAATCCTAATAATCCCGCATTAATAAAAACTTTTATTAAGTTACACTTTCGTGGGAAGCAATCTTTTACATAAGGGATACAGACAGAATGAAAAATTCTGGGAGGCAGAAACAATGGAACGAAACAAGATAAGGCTTTGCTGCAGAAAAGTCGTCTCATCACTTCTGAAAGCCCCGTTCAAAATAATCGTTTGGCCCCGACTTCTTTCGTATAATTGCGCACTACACCCCCACTCCAATACTCTATGTAACGCGCGGAGCAGAAAGCCCATTTTATCATATAACACGAAATCAATTTGCATGGAGGATTCTAAATTGTTGCCTTCCTAAATTCCGAAAGAGAAGCTATCCGCACACACTTCCACCCATGAATAATGCATGAGACAAATTCTCCTTTTAGATACCCCGGGTTATTCTATTACGAGGAAAATGGAAAAGAGAACAACAGTAGGGAAATAACAATAATAAAAGAAAAGAAAAAATCACAAGAAATGCGTGAAGTTTTTCAATTTTATCTCAAAGAACGCTAATCTGTAAACTGCTTATGACTGCCTGGGAGGAGAATAAGATGTCCACAATAATCTAATTGCCGCGATATTTCCATAACATCCCAGTAACGACTTTCGATCCGGCAGAAATCTTGTAAGTGTGATTATTTACGGGAAAAGAACATTGAATCGAGTGTCAGATAAGGAATTATTTACCCTGACGGATCATTTCTTGGATAACATCACTTTGAGAAGCATTGCTCGTCAACTCAGCATGATTAATTTTACCTAACCGCTTTGTTTTTGAAATAGTTCCACAATTAAGAATCTTAAATCATGCAAGAGCATTGAATAAGAATAATAATCAACTGAAGGAAGTTTCGTAACTCAGTGCTACTATGCGAAATTTCAAATCCGTTTGAAGGCTTGTATTTCAGAAGTGAGACAACTCTATTATGACCATATTGACTGTTGGACTTGTACTACTTCACTTAATGTGTCTAAAATTTAGATACCCTTTAAAAATTTTAGAATGTTGTGGATGAAGATGTAACACAACAATTTTGAAGAAATCTCCTCTCTTCAAAGATTACATCTGGTGGGATTCGGACCTTCTTTCCATCCTCTTCCAGATCAGTAAAGATCGTAGTTTCAAATCCTGCTGCTGGATTACATTACAGTTACTGCTTTCAGAATGAGGCAATACGATGTATTTCATGAAAATATGGATGAGCTTCTACTACTACCCTCTGTGGCTGGAATTGAGATGCACTTTATAGTCCTTTATAGGGATTTAAGTGAATATGTGACACTGCAAATTTGAATTTAACCCACAAAGGTAATATTTGAGAAGTTCATACATTTCTCCCCTCCCCATTAATATTGTACCTTTCGATGAAAGTGTTAAGGAATTTTTACAGTATGGCACAAATCAAGAGGATTTACATCTTAAATTTGCCTCGCAAGGCAATTAAGTTTATATTATTTATATTAAATTAAATATTATATCAAAATAAACATTGAAATAGGGATTACTAAATTCAAGAACTTGGCAAGTAGTTATTTTAAAATCAAAATATGAGCTCATCATAAATAGAGGCTGGAGTTATCTGAAAAAGGACGTCGTGCTCGAAGGTATGTCGTTGATCACAGCATCATTGAATACGCTCCTGTCTGTGATGCAGCATCAAAGGTAGGTGCAGCCATGGTCTCCGAACTGAGAGTCCATGCTGCTGCAAACGTCGTCGAACTGTTTGTGCAGACACTTGTTGTCTTACAAACGCCCCAATTTTCGACTCAGGACTCATGACGTGGCTGCACGATCCATTAAGCTCACGCGGGAAACATGAATGTTTGGGGGAGCGGATAGGGGGTCGTTGTGATCCAGCGTGGCGTTTCATTTTACCGTCCTTGAAAACATCGATTCCATATTCTGCTAACAGTCAGTGAATCTCGACCGACGTGAGCAGGAACACTGGATACGAAAATCGCAATCCCGGTACGCTACAATTCGACCTTTATCAAAGTCAGAAACTGGCTGATACGCATTTCTGTTTCTTACACGAAACATCACAACAACCTTTCACCGGGCAACAACGTTCAAATGCAATTTGTGTATGAGAAATTGGTTAAACAATTTCCTCTTTTAAACACATTGTAGTTGTCACTAATGGCGCCTGTTTGTCTGAATGCGCTGAAAAGCTAATCAATTGCGTATAACAGCACCTCCTTCCAGTCGTTTAAATTTCACGTTTGTAGCATGTCGCCTTCTTGGTGTAGCAATTTTAATGGCCAGCAATGTATTATTTCAGAAGAGAGCAATTATTTATTTTCTAACCAAAATAAGACCATCAAGATATTTTTCTACTTTTGCCAGAACTTTATTTCACTGTTAAATTGCCTAAATTATTTGTCAATCATGAAAAATAGTTTTATTTGATGTGCTTAGAAATGAATTACATCTTACCAAAGAATAATTAAAAACAATTAATTCCATTTATCCATTGATCCTTATTTAAATATTTCATTCCATATTTGAATATTATATTTGAACAAAATGAACTTTATCTTTAAAAATTCTAATGCTATAAATCTACTTAACTATTGAGTAAATTAAATTAATGCGTTTTAAAATACGTCTTAAATTGTTTAAAAACACATATTCAGCAAACTCTTTGCAAACTGTATTTACTAATTGGATGTGTTTTAATTTATAAAGTAGCTTGTGATATTTAGTGTTAACATATTTTACATTTTCCAGGATGCTATATTGAAATTCAGAAAATTAATTAAATGCATCCTTTTTACAATCTTGCAAACATTTGAATAGATTTTAATTTTTAATTACTAATTTAAATGACAATTAACTACTCAAATATCTTATGCATCATGAAATAACTAATATTTTAATTATCTTCATATTATTTAAAAAAAATTCTTAAGTACCCTAATTTTTTTTTTTTAAATATAGATTCTTAATAATAAAAAATGTTAAATATATGCCTGATTTATTTCGGTATAGCAAGAATATTATATTTTTAAAAACATGAGTATTATGTTGTATAACATGATTAATATTTTGTAGATAATGAAAGTGATAAAACTATTTTGTCATAACATATACATTTTTAAATTCGTAATCTAAATTAAAAACATTTTAACGTTTCTGTTTTTTTTTTACAAAATATATATTATTTTGTTAATGAAAAACAAATTAACTATATTTCAGTAGGAAAAAAAATATTACAAATATTCTAGATTAAAAAATAAGAAATCACAAATTTTCATTGCGATATTAAAATAAAAGAAACTGTTTCACTATGATTATTGCCAATTTTTTAATGTAGAAGTGACGGGTATAAATTAACATTAGGTAACTTATCACTCATACCAGATAACCTTTAATAAGATATTCCCACTCTGCTTGATATAAAAATTACGACATCTTTTTGAAAACTCTCAAATAGAGAACAAGTGCTAATGATAATATAATACAAAAAAAGCTAGCTTTAAAAACAATATATTTCTATCTTTAAAAAAAATAATTTCTATTTTTGAAAAGCAATTTCTTTCAAAGCATTTTATTCTATGTTCCAAATTGAAACAAAAAAAAATTGCACACAATTGTTTCGTTACAGATCAAAACTTTATGAAAACCTTATAAAACTTATTCTCTACTGTCAATTTATCACTCGGTGACTGCCTCGAGTACAGAATGAACATTAAACAACGTATAATTTTGATCCGACTCAGATACATACGTAAAAAAAAGTTACATGCAAATTATGGCTTACGTTTCTTGGAACCCAGTAATGCTACTGAGAGGGGAAAGTGAGCTCAGAGAAAAAAAAAAAAAAAAATCCAAACAATGTGTTTGTGAAAGAAATGAGATTTCCGATAAAAGGGAACCGACGACTTCAGACTAGGTAGACGAACTGTCAAACTTTGGGGTCGTTAATATCGTCGTCTAAGAGGATGATATCGGCATTCCTGATGGAGGGGTGGGCCCGAATAATAGAAGACGGATACATGCTTTTTATTCGATTCCGATTTCGTAATGCGCCTGCTCACGTAGTGTCTGATGGAAATTCTACTGATGTGATTTGAACTTTAAAACCAGTTAGAAATAATATCATTGCAACAGGAGATGTAAAAACATACATGCTTGATTTCTGGGAATAAAAACTTATCAAAAGAATTAAAAATTTTCAAATGTTTTTAATCTATTATGTAAATTTAAAGGAGACAAGGTAATTTATGGGTAACATACATATAAATATATATATATATATATATATGTTACCCATTAATTTTATAATTTAATATAACAACATAAGCATAACATCTTCTTATTCTTCTTCACATTGATGCATTCTGGTACAGAATCCTGGCGTGGCAATCCTCATTGAATGGAGATGCATTGATGTCTGTTGTGGCGAATCCACATTAAACTGTAGGTCCCGGTCTAATTAGCCTAAAGTGTGCCAAAAATGACCGTAGAGTGAAAAAGAGTTTCGTCACCAAAACAAACCAATCTTCATTGACGCAACAACCCATGATAGGCCAAGATTGTCTGCCATTGATTGGTGGCAATTCCCTTGAATCAAATTCAATATAGTCATAATAGCTACCGAATTGCCTTACTTCTGAAAGGAATAAATGTTACACATGCGAGGAAAAGGATTTAAAATTGCGCATGTTAACACTGAGAAATCGAGCTATCAATGCTATTGAAGCACTTTAACAGCAATTTCGAAGAAATTTAAAAGTTCGAGTTATATTGATTATTATTTAATTGGCATGAGCAATACGTAAC
>BPLR01003608.1:0-40428 GCA_021605095.1 Caerostris extrusa | reverse complement strand
TTCGCCAATATGCCAGTATTAATATTTAGTATCGCCAAGTAAACAAACAAAATGGCAGTAGCAATTAGAATTTTCGTGCTAAATCGCCATTACGCCAAAATCCATCGCCAAAAATAATTACTAAATCGCTATTACGCCAAATTTTATCGCTTTAATGCCAAATTGTATCACTATTATTAAATAATTAATTAATATTTATAACATATATATAATTATGATTATTTATAAATATTTAATTATTTTATAAATATTTAATATTATTTTTATAAATATTTAATATTATTATTATAATTATTACTATGTATAATTAAAGAAATTTGCGTAACCTACGGAATTGTAAGATTGGCGACTTTTTCGAGGTACAGGAATCTAGATTTTAACCTTCAATTCCTTCAACCAATAATTATTCATGGTTTTTATTAAAATTAGCAACACTCGCTGCATTGTAGCGAAGATTCAATCCTTAATCATTCCTTTTTCTATCAAAATAATGCTTATTAAAGGAAGTAAGAATAACGTAATGAATTAAACATGAGCCATTAGATTGATTTCGCCAAATAACCACAATTCAAAGGTTGTAAACACACAAATCTACATCTCAAAGTGCCAACTCAAGTCAAGTCCAGTCAAATCGCGAAGTTACAACTTTGACCTCGTTTGTAAATAAATCAAATCGTATAATTTTATCGCCTCAAATTTAATCCTTTATCAATCGTGAATTCATTAGCAAAAATTTAAATACTGTATGCATTTCAATTTGTAGCAGCATTGAGTAGTTAATATATTCAGATGTCGTTTCAGATTATTTATTCAGCATTTTGAAATAGGGTGAAACGATGCTAAAGCAATTCATTTTTCTTAAATGTGTTTTTATTATGATCATTTTTCCCGTCCTTTAAAAATATTACAAAAAAAAATTTTTAAGAAAATTAATTTTTATCTATAATTAGTTAAAGGCATATATAATTAAAAATAAATTTAAAAGAATATATATATACGATATACGTTTTATTATACGTACGAAAACATTTTAAAAATATAAAAATATGTAATTAAAAATATTTAAAATAAAATAAATATTTAATGAATATTAAATATTTTTCATTTATAATTTACATTTACTATTTTTAAATATTTAATTCCAATAAATAAATTGCAAGTGTTTTAAAATCCCTACTTCAGGGTCGTGAATAAATGTGACAATAAATTAGAATCAAAATTTTAAATGTTATACGTATTTTTTAACCCATAAAATAACAAAACTGTCCATAAATTGTATAGACTTTTAGTTTCATTTAAGTAATTAAAGCAAAAGCTTACGATTTAAAATTTAACTCGATGATAAATTTTATGTTAGTTCATACTTTCTGACAGAAATACGCGCAGTCGATTTACGATTACATTCAAATGGTCAAAAGTGAGAATTTTTCTTTTTGAATGTAAGCTAGCAATCTTCACTCTGTTTTGTTAGCCTACCCTAAAAACAAAATTAATTAAAAGTTGTACCTTATGAGTATAATATATGCGTGTGTGTGGTCAAAAATCAAATTATTTATTTTAAAAATCTATATTAAACTACAGATTTGCATTTTTAATTAAATTTAATGTGATTGCATTTATCTAGTAATAACAGAAAAATCTGGTTGGCTGCCCTCTGTAAATGCAATCCGAAGAAGATAAGTAATTTATTTTTGCATTTGATATTAATTGTTGCCATTGCAGAAAATGTTGCTTCACACTGGTATGTAGGATCCAATGATAAAGTTGCATTCCTTGCTATACTTACTAAACCTGGATATTCGCTTTTTAATCCCATCCATCCATTGGTTTGTCGCTCTACGGTCGCTTTTGCACACTTTGGGCTCTTTAGGACAGGGGTCTACAGTTAAAGTGGATTCTGAACTGCTAAGAAACATCGATGCCACAGCCAGGATTCGAACCCGAAGCCTGTGGTACCAATGGCCAGAGCTAGCCAATTGGTCATCAGGCCGCCCATCCATTGAGAAGGGATTTTTCTTTAAATTCTGTTTTTATGATGTTGAGCTCCCAGACGTTACGGAAATCAGATACAGCGTTTAATGAGAGAACTACTCACTCGCGTGATATACGAGCATTCGTAGGTCATCTAAGTCTTTTGATGTACCACCTCAGGTACACGTACATCCCTTTGGAGATCACTGATGTATACCATGAACAGCCATGGATGGGTGATGAGGGGAACGACATTGAGGACAGGAGGTCTTTTAGAGCTACCTGAGTCGTACTTGCGTGTTATACCAGAGAAACCCAAGAAAACTCACACCAGGCAGCCTGATTATCGATTTTAGACGACGCTATATAGCTGTCATAACAATCATCAAGTCTTCTTGTTTAAAACAGAAGACTCGATGTGTTCCTTTACACACGTTGTTACATTTCCCATCGGGTCTCCTTTTCTCTGATAGCAGTGACTGCAATGGACACTGTTAATACATTTGAGTCAGCTCGCACCACTGGGTCACGAGTCGGGCGACCTGGATATTGCTAATTGGATCGAGTAGCAGTTATTGAAATATTTCATGATTGGTTTGGATTGTCGCTCAACTGTTATTTTGTGCACACTTTAGCTAATTGGACTGGGATTTACAGCTTAAAGTGGATTCCGGACCATTCACAAACATCCATAACACTTCCAGGGTCTGTGGTACGAAAGTCCAGAGCGCTAGCCAATTGACCACCAGGTTGCTACTATTTCATGAAGTTGGTTTATAGCCTAAATGTGTTTCAAAATAAATGGTTTATAGCTTAAAAAATGGTTTATAGCTTAGCATTAGCCTTTAAAATGGTTTATAGCTTAAATGTGACAAGAAAATTAATTTTTATCTATAATTAGTTAAGGGAATATATATTTAAAAATAAAAAAAATATTTAAATAAAAAACTATCTAAAAATAAAATTATTTTTTAAAAATATTTAATAATTATAAATTTAATTAATATTAAATATACGATTTATAATTAATATTTATTATTTTTAAATATTTTTTAAAATAAATATTTTAAATTATTTTAAATAGATTTTAAAAATAACAAATTTCACGATGTTGTAAATCAATTTTATAAAAAAACTAAATTTATTAAAAAGTCAACTAAATTTTGCTGAAAAAGTCAAAAAAATGTTAACTAAATGTTTTTTTTTTTTTTTTTTAACTAATGTAAATGTTTGCTAAAATGTTAACTTAATGTATTAAAAAGTCACTGATTGCATTGAAACTTTTTTTTCAAAATGGTGTTTAAAGTGTAAAAGCCACTAGCGAAAAAGCAGTGATACTGAATAGATTTCCTACAAAAGTAAAAAAAAATGATAACGGAAATATTGATGTCATAACAACTGACTGCTCTAGCAGACAGCATAAAACCTTGAGTTTCACTCACTCATGCGTGTCGAGCTTCTTAACATGTGCTGAATTTCGTTCAATTATTATTTAGGATTTAATACCGAAGTTATTGTATCAAATAAAAAATAATAGCGTATCGAATATTTTTGTGCCCACTACATTTAAAGCTAAAAATGTTATTTAATAATGTCACATGGATTCCACGTTCATCCAATGTTAAATGAATACGGTTCGGTTCAAATATATTAAAGCAAATGTAGAAAGTTGTTGTTCTAATATGCATCTGGCAATACAGGGACAGTTAATCTTTTATGCCATAAGCAAGGACTGTACCGCTGTTACTCATTTAGCACTACCCAGGTGTAGCTTGAAGATAGGCTACGGACTACTGTATAACACCATTTCCACAACGCTCTTATTAGACCGGGACGTACGGTTTAAAGTGTATTCTGAACCACTACATACATAGAGGCACCGCCGGGATTCGAACCCTATACCTGTGTATTCAAGCGCCAGAGCGCTAGCCACTCTACCATCGGGCCCCTTGAATACCACTGTGTCCAATTACATTTTTCAAGATTCACCCAAATAATCTTTTATACATTCTTTCGTGTCCAAAAATGTCGTAAGACCAATTTTCAACTTAAACTTCACGAGCATATGGTGTTTTTTGTTTGTTTTTTTATTTTTTTTTTTTTTTTTTTTTATTTTATTTTTTTTTTTTTTTTTTATTTAGAACTTGAGTTAAATTTTGTTCGCGGAAAAGTATAGGATGTTGCAGGAGGCATTCAGTGAGCATTCTTCTATCGAAAAGAAATGTTTAGAAGTTGTAAAAAAAAAAAAAAATACAGTTCAAAGAAGGCAGAGATCGCGTTGAAGACGAAGAACCCTCTGATCGACACTCAACCTCAACCGACGAAGCTTATATCCAAAAAATGAAAGATTTGGTGCTTGCAAACCGTCGATTTACAATTAGAGACCTTGTTGCTGATGTTGGAATCTTAAAATTCCTATTTTTAAAAGATGTTTTGAGTCTTAAACGCGTCAAATCTTGATTGGTACCGAAACATTGAAGGCACCAGCTCACACTGCATTGATTTGTCGTGAATGTTTCGCCAAAAATGAAACCCATATCGTTCTACAACCACCGTATTCAACTAATTTAGCATCGTGCTACTTCTGGCTATTTCCTAAAGTAAGAAGACCATTCCGGGGACACCTTTTTGAGTCGATTGAAGCGACATTTCAAAAATCGCCGGAATCAGTTTTAGCATCTCACAAAACTAAGCGTGACTCAAACACTAATGAAAATTTTGACGTGAAATTTCACACAGATGTCACGGACAGTGCCAACAAACTAAAAAAAGAAGAAGAAATTGAAATACCATATGCCCGGGAAATTTAAATTGAAAATGGGTCTTACTTTTTGGACACGAAAGAAATGTATAAAAGATTATTTGGGTGAATCTTAAAAATGTAATTATAGAGGAAGTTTTTCCCGCTGAAAATGCAACTGTCCTATGTGATATTGAGTAAGGGAGAGATTTGTAAGCAAAAACTGCCGAAAAAAGAAATTTTTTTCCCTCATTTAAACAGCAGGCGAAATAAAACACAATAAATATTTTAAAAATAAATAACGACACAAGCTTTCAAAATTAAGATTAGAAAGTTGTGTTAGCCATAAAAATAGAGTAAAAAATACTGTCTTGTAGATTAGAGAGCTATAAAAGTAAACGGCTGCTATAAAAATAAAATGAAATAAAAAATCACTCACAATTTTTACGGGATTACTAACACGTATAGATTGCCTCTACGTACACAAATCAATGTGTTTAAACACAACTTGCTTTTGCCAGTTTACGCATTATGTTATGTACACACAAAAACAAAAATAACATTGACAAATCACGTCTAGATTGTCCTGATATAATAAAACTGATACAGCTCGTATACGAAAGTAAGTGTTCTTAACAAACTAACGGCTCGATGTGCCATTTGCAATACATGAATTCGAAATAATTAGTTTACAAGCTGTTTAGTTTCAACAATGTTAACTCAATAATTTTGCTATAACATTTCCTTTTTTTTTAATTGATGCCAGTAATCGAAATTGGGTAGGTTGGTGATTGATCATCGAAAAGTTATTGAAATTATTATATTTTATATTATAGTATAAATAATATATATATATATATATATATATATTATTGTATTTTCTATTATATTATTATATTTTATTAATTTACTTAAAATAGTAGAATTAAAACTAATTAATTTTAAGTAGTTTTAGAATAAAGCTATCAGGTGCATGCAGGCAAACAACAGACAGTAAAGCGACTAACTGATAGTTTCAATAATGTTAACTAAATGATTTTATAACATTTTTAAATACATGCCAGTTTTCATTAGATCCTCGAAACGTTATTAGGAAGTTCTATTATTATATTTTATTTTATATTCTAGCAATTTACTTAAAATTAATAGGATTAAAAGTAATTAATAACGAATTAATTTTATGCAGTGCTACAGTTAAGCTACCAGATAGATGCAGACAGACAAAAGACAGTAATAACAAGCTGTTTAGTTTCAATGATGTTAACCAAATAATTTTATAACATTTCACTTTTTAATGCATGCCAATAGTAATCATCAGATCATCGAAAAGTTATGAGGAAATTCTATTATATTTTTTTAAATATGATTCTATTAATTTACTTTAAGTTAACAATATTTAACAATAATTAATATTGAATTAATTTCACGTAGTTTTATAGTAAAGCAATCAGCGGATGCAGAAAGACAAAAGACAGTAAAGCGACAAACTGTTTAGTTTCAACAATGTTAACCAAATAATATTATATAATTTATTAATGGATGCCAATAATCATTAGGTAATCAAAAAGTTATAAGAAATTTCTAATATTATATTTTAGTTTATAGGAATAAAATTAATTAATAACGAATTAATCTTACGTACTTTTACAGTTAAGCTATCAGGTGGATGTAGACAGACAAAAGACAGTAACAGATTGTTTAGTTTCAATATTGTTAACTAAATAATTTTATACATTTTTTAATGGATGCCAATAATCATTAGGTCATCGAAAAGTTATTAGAAATTATTATATTATCATTATATATATATATATATATATACTATTATATTTTATTTTATATTCTATTATTTGGATTAAAACTAATCAATAACGAATTAATTTTACGTAGTTGTAAAGCTATGAGTTGATTGCAGACAGACAATAAGGCGACAAGCTGTTTGGTTTCAACAATGTTAATTAAATAATTTTATAACATCTGTTTTAATGTATGCCAGCAATCATTGAATCATCGAAAAGTTATTAGGAAGTTCTATTATTACATTTTTATTCCATTAATTTTCTAAAAATTGATATATATATATATATATATGTGCATGCGCCTGAATGGCCAGCGCTCTGGCGCTCGATACCACCGGTTTCGGGATCGAGTCCCGGTGGTGCCATGGATGTTTGTTGGTGGTTCGGAATCCACTTTAAGCTGTAGGTCCCGGTCTGTTTAGCCTAAAGGGTGCACAAGATGACCGTAGAGCGACAAACTAAACCAATCTAACATTTATAAAAATCAACATAACAATCGATCCAAATAATAATCCAAATAATAATCTAACCATGAATTTAACGATAACTTTTAAACAAATGAAAGCCCTCACTTACAATTATAAATGAATGCAATTCAGTTCATGTTTTGCAGATACTACTGTGACCAAAAAGAAAGACCAATTATTTTTCTTTTCAAAAACTCTATATTTATTCTTCCAAATTTATTTCATCGCCTTCAAAGTAATCCCCACACAATGCACGCAAGTCAACTGTTTTTCCAATCCTCAATGCTTGCTAAAAGTCATTGGCCGGGATGGCCTTCAAGGCGCGCGGCGACTCACGAAATTGAATCATTTTTGGCGAAAAAGTCATGAAGAATCAATGCAATGAGAGCTGGCACATTCAGTGTTTTCGGTACCCATCTAGATTTGACGCGTTTGAGACCCACAATGGAATTGACCGATCCTTTTGAAATTCCAACATCGTCAGCAAGGTCTCTAATTGTAAATCGACGGCTTGCAAGCACCAAATGTTCAATTTTTTTAACGTGAGTTTCGTCAGTTGAGGATCGGCCAGAGGGCTCTTCGTCTTCAACGCGTTCTCTTCCTTCTTTTGAACTGTTTATACCACTTCTAAACATTTCTTTCCGATATAGGAATGCTCGCCGAATGCCTTCTGCAACATTCTATGCGTTTCCGCAAACAAAATTGAATGCAAGGTCTTTGCTCAATTCATTCAGACATTTCAAAAATCGCCGGAATCAGTTTCAGCGTCTCACAAAGCCAAGCGTAACTCAAACACTAATGAATATTTTGACGTCCAATTTCACACAGATGTCAAGGACAGTGCCAGCAACCTAAAAAAAAAAAAAAATGAAATTCCGTAAGCCCCGGGAATTTTAAATTGAAACTTGGTCTTAGTTTTTGGAAATGTTCAACCCACAACCTTAATTTTAATTCCGCTGACGCATGTTATGAAAAAAAAAAAAAAAAAAAAAACTTTTTTTCCATCTTGCCATTGTTGTCTAGGAAAAGTTTTTTAACGTTGAACATTATTTCAAAATTTTATCTTACACTGGATGCGTATTGAGTTTCGAAACGATATTAACCAGAAATAAGCCAATTAAAATGACAATACGACATTTAGCGAAGAAACTGCTGTAGCGAACAGGCGTCGAAGCGGTAAGTTTAAAGTGTAAAGAAGGAATTGCAAAAAAAACTTATGAAACTAGATTTAACATAACCAGATTTTTTTTTTTTTTTTTTTAGACAGCGTTTTTAACTTCCCTTCAGTATTGAAGAACTTCAAAATAGTATTCAAATTGAACTTAATGTTATTCCACATTTCTTGATACATACTAGCAGAAACATGTTTCTCCTAGTATGTATCGAGTTAATGCAAACTGAAGACCGTAGAACACTATGAGTATTTACTGTTATTCTATATCGTAAAACAGGAAATGAACCATATTAATAACACATTTTTTTTTTTTTTAAAGTTATTAGTAAATTTCAGGGTATTACTGTACCCAAAAAGTAAAACAAATTTTCAATTTAAATTTCCCAGGCATATGGAATTTAAATTTTTTTTTTTTTTTTAGTTTGTTAACACTGTCCTTGACAACTGTGTGAAATTTCACATCAAAATATTCATTAGTGTTTGAGACGCTGAAACGGATTCCGGCGTTTTTTGAAATGTCTGAATTCATTGAGCAAAGAACTTGCATTCAATTTTGTTTGCGGAAACGTATAAAATGTTGCAGAAGGCATTCGGTGAGCATTCCTGTATCGGAAAGAAATGTTTAGAAGAGGTATAAACAGTTCAAAGAAGGAAGAGAACGCGTTAAAGACGAATAGTACTCTGGTCGACCCTCCACCTCAACCGACGGAGCTCTCGTCCAAAAAAATTAAAGATTGGATGCTTGCAAACCGTCGATTTATAATTAGAGACCTTGCTGGTGATGTTGGAATTTCAAAAGGATCGGCCAATTCCATTTTGGGACTCATTGCTGAGTATATCGAATTTTGGATCATACTACATAAAATTTGAGCCACTCTCTCCCATTTTCAATTTTAAAATAGCCACTATATGTGAAATGTGCAAGTTGTACCTCCCATCTTTTTTTATTTGGATATTAAAACCACTTCACAGTTTTGCAAATAAGTACAGTAAGACCTCGCTTAACGCTATTTCAGTATTACACGGTAATATTGGAATTCCCCGAATTTGCAAAGTTTAAAGCTTATCATCTGTTGCGGACATTCCGACAATTGATTGATAAAAGCGATAAACAATCCATTAAAGATTTTTGGAAAAACTACGGTATCATGGATGCTGTAGATAACAGCAATCTTTCTTGGAACGAGGTCAATGAGAAATGTTTGAAAGGAATATGGTGGAATGTAATACTGGTTTGGTTTTGTCGCTGCACGGTCATTTTGTGCACACTTTGGGCTAATCAGACCGGGACCTACAGTATAACGTAGATTCCGAACCACGAACAAACATCGATACCCCCGCCAGGATTCGAACCTGAACAGGTACCAAATACAGGAGCGCCAGTCATTTAGCGATCAGACAGCATATATAAGCTAGTTAACGTACTATAACAGGGTTGGATAACATAAGTTCGCAGGATTTTAAACAATTGGTGCAAAATCTTTTCAACGACGAACTTAAAGAATAATTAGAGAAAAAAAAAGTGTATGAAGATTACGAAATAAGCTTTTCTGATGAAGAACAAAAATTTCATGGTTTTTCAGAAAAAAAAAAAAAGGTTTAGCCAGTATTATGGATCGGTTTATACCAAATGATTTCAATTTTGATAGGAGTTCAAATGAAAAACGAAGAGTCATTCATGCGATGTGTTGATACTTGTTGAACGATACAGGAAAACGCAAACGACGTTAGATGACCCCCCAAAAAAAAAAATAATAATATTAATAGACTGGTCCGATATACAGGCTACCCATAAAATATAGAATTTAATGTAAGTACAAAACGCATCACAACAATCTTAAAAAATAAACTATAGAATTCCAAAAGATTTTCTTTTTAATGGAAAATTTCGTTTTCAATTTGAAATGAAATTGTCTTAGCTTTCACTAGACGATCTTTTAGAACAATTTTAGGTTATTTAATTATTAGTTCGTAAAAAAAAATTTTAATGCCTATTATGTATAAAGATTGTGAAAAAAATTTAAAAAAAAAAAAAACCTCATGAAAGGAATTATGAAAAAAAAAATTAAATAATCAAGGACACAAAATTGATCAAAGAAACGAAAAGTCCCTCTTCCCAAAACAATATCCATAATTTGATGGGTAAAAATGTCAAATGAGAAAGAACCTCGTAATTAGAATTTTTTTTTTTTTTTTTTTTCCCATGAAGGTTTTACAAATAAAAATTGCTATTAGCGATAGGTATATAATTAATGTAATAAAAAAAAACATTTAACGATAAATGTTACAAAATTAAACAAAAAACTGACACATTTTTTATTCTCTGTTTTGTTTCACCTATGCCTATTATTCAAATGAACTAACAGCGTTACTCGTTAATAATGGGTACCTTATAGGGATTGCAATACCGGTATACCGAATACCGGTATTTTGAGCCGTTTGTACAATTTTGTCATACCGGTATTCACAAGTTTAAATACCGTTTTTTCGGTATTTACTAGAAATACAGAATTCTTATCTGAAAACTAGAAATTATGATGGCACTAATGTCGATAGTGAAAAGAAATTGTCTCTTGAACAAAAATTAGAATTGGCGATAATTAAAAATTTCAGCAAACCAAAATACGATACAGAAATCAGCTATATCCAAAGCAATCCGACGATAAATAGATTTATTTGAAGATTGAGGGATTTAGAAGTAAATACTTCGAAAAAGTATATCGCGCATTGCTAACAGTACTACCCACTAGCGTAGATGCTGAAAGCGCGTTTTCGACAGCTGGTAATTTTTGCACAAAATTACGTTTCAGACATAATGATAGTACAATTAATGCATTATGTTTTTTAAGACCACATTTCAAAAATTCGTAATAGTACCACAGACTGAATAGTGATATTTACACTTTTTTATGATATAAATAAATAAGATGTTCCTTTACTTTTTGTGATTCTTTATGTACTGTTATAATTAAATTTTTTTTTTTATGATATTTACATTCTCTAATAAAACTGGCAAGTAAAACAAAAAACACCTGTGTTTTCTTTCTTTTTCTAAAATTTCTACTACCGGTATTAAAACCGGTATCAAGATCTAAAAAATACCGAATACCAGTATTGAACTTTTGGGCCGGTATTGCAATCCCTAGTACCTTATTATTACTCATTTAATGCTGTTTCGGTCAGAGCGGGAAGTTATTGAAACAAATTCCCCATGTTGTGGAGTCTTACTGAATATTGACTTCCTAAAAATTTAAAATGTCCTGAACTGGATTCTTATTTTTTCCCTTTGAAATTTCCCCCCTTATTCATTCAAGGGGGAAAAAAAATATCTCCAACTCGGAATAGAGAAAAATTCTAGAAACGCAAGTAATAAAAGATTAAAATCGACACATAAGATGTTAACTTGGTTTTCTAAACCTACTTTCAGAACTGCCTTCTTATTTCAATAAATAGAGTTTTTGCATACCGTATTTTGGACGTCCGTTAGCTTTTTCTCCCTAGCGCGCATGCTCATAGGAAACATTATTACAGATACGCATGCGCAGTTTCCTATGAGCAATGCCCTCTAGGGAGAAAAGCTAAAGAACGTCCAAAATACGGTATGCAAAAACTCTCTAATATCAATTAATTTATAATTGGAATAAATACTTTTGTTTTATACTGTTATGTATTAAATTTTGTATCTAGATTTTAAAGAAGAATCCAGATTGATTTCATATTGAATAGTTAATAGTTTCCTTTAATTATTAGTTCATATGTAAAACTTTCAATCTATTGATAAAACATCCTACAATTTCAGCATACAATAATTTACAGCATGGCAAAGTTTACAGTGGTGTATTCACGAACATATCGCATTTTTTCCTCTTGTACCTAAATTTTAAATTTTAATCAATATTTTTTTTTTTTTTCTTTCTAATGCAGCTGGCAAACACAGACATGGACGTCTTGGATATCTTAAGGCAAGTGCTGCACAGACTCACTTTGCATGACTCAGGGGCGCGTGTAACGTGAAGATAAACTACAGACGTGGAGTAACAACGCCCCGCAATGTTCTACGATCCTATTAGACCGGGACCTACTTTTTAAAGTGGATTCCGAACCACTACAAACAACCATGGCACCGCCGGGACTCGAACCCGAAACCTGTGGTACCGAGAGCTAGCCACTCGGCCATTCAGGCCCCTATTTCAATCAATATTAACAGTGCTTTTTATGCCATAAAGTAAAAAAATCAACAGCATGCATGAAAACACAAGAGCAATATTTAACCTAGCATAGCAAGAAATAAAATTAACTAAAAAGTTAATATGTGACAAAGACACAAAAGGAATAAAAACTTTGGAACACTTTTATTTTTGAAATGCATGATTCTAAATGGAACAAATTTATATTTTATAGGCAACTTCCGATCTTCACATTAGTTAAAGAAATGATAATCTTGAATAGTAAAGTAATCATTGTCAAGGCCTTCTGTCAAGAGGCCAATTCTTATCTGTGTGTGTGTGTTTTTTTTTTTTTTTATCCACTTAAAGCAGTGTATGATATGAATCACATTTTGCATACTTTTGTTAAAGTACTATTCTTTTCATCATTCACATTTATTTGAACACACATTAAAATTCAGCAAACAACATTTTAGATAAAGGTTTCTCTAAAATAATTTTTAGCAATGTTTCCATGGAAAAAATTCAGATTATATCCCCCTTCTCCCTCAAGAAATTCTATGTTTTTTAACATGCAATACAGGATTTATAAACAGGAAATTATGTTACTTTGCAACAAGAATTTAAATTTAAACTGAAAAAAAAAAATTTAAGTGAAAAGAAAATAAATCATGTACAATACAAACTGTGACTAGCATTGTATTTATTGATTTAATAATGATCAACTGAAAAACATAAAATTCATGTAAACGATAGTTATTTATACATTTAATAACTCATTAAATAACTAGCATACATATTAACTAGTCATTGATAATATGATAAAATTCCAATAAATATTGCAATAAGTTATACTTTGTTTAGAATAACAGATAAACCAGTACATAAATTTAAAATGAATAAATTTTGCAATATATTTACATTAAATTCACACAATTCTTGTTTATTAAAATATTTCTAATTTATTAAAATGTTATATTTACTATAAAAATTAACTATAAGGGGAAATTAGGCCATAATGATATAATTTTAATTTTATAAGAAATGTAAATATATCTTTAGTGTAATAGCTTTCTTAAAACTGGTAACTGAAAATTATAACAACAGACATCATAAAATTTATTAAGAACAATAGATTAAACTGGGTTGCTCATATATTTAGAATGAATTATTTAAACCCTATAAAATGACTCTTTTTGGCAAAGAGGAAGAGGACAACCTAGGTTGCAATGGATAGATGCAATTGAAAAGATTTTGCTGTATTAAAGGTTAAGAATTGGAGGACCCTTGTCACACTGAGGAATGCATGGAAATCTCTTCAAAGGAAAGCCTTGATAATGATAACTCAAACCAACTGAATAATTTCAGACATTTGATTAATATTTATATTACTAAACATAGTTTATGTTTTCAAGCTTTTTAAAGCAATTATAATTCAATTATCATTTGAAAATTATTTCAAAAATGAACTTAAATAAAAAAAAATGAAATAAAAAGAGCACAACGAGCAATGAAATGCAGTGTTTTATTAACTAATAAAATATATGAAAGCACATATCAATTTTCCAAATTTCATCAAAGCATTTTCATTATCACAATTAAAGAATAAAAATATTACATTAAAACAGCATCACATATAATTGAGACAGTGCAGATTTATACAAGTATTAGAAGATTATACACAGTCATTATAGAGAGAAATTTATTGATAATAATTTTAATAATAAGAAATTTATTGTTAATGAAATTTATAGATAGAAGATATTAGAAATAAATTATTTTATAATAAAAATTTTATGTCAGCATTTTAATATAATATTACACATTTGTCTACAATTCACTATTAAAAAATATATTAATAAATCAGTAGAAAGTCATATTTCATTCATTATCACATATTAAATGAAATGGACAAAAAAAAAAAAAAAAAAACTTGAGTATTGAAATTTGAGAAATTCTGTGTTACAAAAGGACTGATATTAATGCTAATATTTTACATTGCATAAATAAAATAAGATTGGTAATATGAAAGCTTTGAATTTAATTTTATAAATTTACAATTTTCAGATGGAGAAATGAATAATTATGAATGGAGTTAAATTTTAAAAGTATTTCAATATTTAATATACTGTAATTCAATATGAAATAAAAGCATTTAGTATTAGCATCTATGGCTAAATAGTAATTTAGTCTTTATAATTTTCATACAAAAGAAATTTAAAAGCTGAGGTTTCAATATTCATAAATTATTAAATGAAGAAAAATTCACAGATGTAATACCAAAAAAATAATATTTCTGATAAAATTATTTAATAATTCATTTATTATTTTATGGTACATTTATTTTTAAAATTGAATTAAGCATTATTTATCTTAATACATTTACAAAAATTTAAATTATTATCATTTAATAATATTCTTAATATAATGGCAATACAATTTATTACTGATAATGATTATTAGGCATTGTTATTATATTATTTTTAAAAATTATATATTTAGATCTTGCTTAAAGATAACAAAATTTAAATGAATTTCTGTATCAGAACTTTTTTTCTGTTTCAATATATCAAAAAGTAATTTTTAAAATGAATCATATACATAATTTCTTCCAAATAATTTAACACTTTGATATCAAAAAAATGACACCACTTTTTTAGTCAAAACAAATTACTTTTACAACACAATATCAGAGTTGTCACTTTTTTGTGTAAAAAAATAAAGTTCTCGAATATCACGCACATAACTATGGAATGCATATTGAAAGACTTTACACATTTTAAATATAAGCAAAAATATAATATAATAAATGATATATTGAGCAAAATCAAACTGTCATAATTAGTATAATTATAGAATAAAACATTTACTTTTTTATACAATAATACAAAATTATACATATAATTTATAATTAAGATTGATATGCTTTTTTAATGAAGTTGTTATTTTTGAATAATTCCACATTAAAAAAAAAGATCTTTCGCATTCTTTTACATTTACAAAAAACAAAGTGGGAGGGAATATAAGAAAAAACAATCCAACAAAAAAAAAATTTTTTTTTTATTTAATATGTTACACTATTTTATTGCACATTTATTATTTTAAAATTGCACAAACAATAAGTATTGATTTTTTAATAATAAATGAAATCAAATGAAATATATCACACTTTCAAAATCAGGGTATTTTTAAACCAACATTCCATAAAATATAAATAAATCTATAAACTGTTTAAAAGAATTAATTAAATACATTTTTCTAGAACTATTATTGATTTCATCACAAAATTTATTAATAAAGATAAATAACAAAAAATAATTTGTACATTTTCATAATAAAAAAACATTTTATTTTATATAACAAGTAATAATTACAAAATTCATAGATTAAAAATATTAAAATCATTTCAATTACCTTATTCATTTAAATATTAATAAAGCTGCTCCTTTTTTTTAATTTTTAAATAAAATAAATATTTAATATGACATTTAATTTTTTTTAATATGGTATATAAATATATTTATATAACCTGAAGCATTTTATTATATAGCATAAAAAAATTCATATAAAATTAAGCAATGGAGAAAGAAAACAAAAAAATTCATTAAATTGGCTTTAAATATATCTTTAAAAACATACCATAAGAAAAATGTACATTCTGTTTATAGGACAGAACCTAAATGCAATATATATTCACTTTCTCAAATTTCTTTAACATTGACACTAGCATCTTTCAGTGTGGAAATCCATTAACACTATAGCTAGTAATTTAGTTGTTCTCTATGGAAACAATAAATAATAAAGATAAAGCAAAATAAAAATCTAACAATTATCTACAGGCTAATAACTTAAATATTCTACATTATCTACAATCTAATGCTATGCATACCGGGTATTTGTCTAGATGCACACGATAAAAATACATACAAATCTATAATATTTATAAAAAGTACCACAGGAAGTATTATTGTCATTAGCATGATTAAGTAGCAGAAACACTATATCGTAAACTTCAGAGAAAGTCCTCATAAATTAAAAGTTTTAAGTTAGAGCCAAAACTATAAACAAAAAAATTAACTACTATGAATGTTTGGTATAACAATGATTCATTTTGTCTGCTTGGTTATAGAGGTCATTGTGCTTCACCATGGCACTGTTTGAAGTTATATCAATATTTGTTATTTTTTAAAGTACATCACTATCCACTGCCACAAACTCTTCTGTTGTTTGCGCCGTTGCTGATAAAATGAAGAGCAAGAATTTTCAGGAAAATCAGCAACCAGTACCTGAATTCTGGTCAAGGTTGTACCATGTCGATGATGGTCTTTAACAGTTTCATAAGAATCCATAATAACAGAAATGAAAAGAGATATCACAACATAAATGAACATGCTGATAAAAGTGTACAAATAAATTCTACTGAACCACCATATAAGATTATTGTTGGTATTAGTAATGGCAAAGGTTGCAAAGAGATCATCACCATTCATCATCGCAAATAAGCACTCTGAAGTACTGCTCAAACTGCGAAATTTTATGTGATATGGCCCTAATACAACCCAGCCACAGAAGCAGAAGCCTGAATAGAGAAGAATACAGCAAAGGGTAAAACGCAGTACGTTGGGGATTGCCCTTTTCATAGTGAGTATCAGAATATTATACTTGCTGAAGAATCCTAAATAACGCAAGACTCCAGACCACACTAACAAGTTACCAGCACCCAACAGAATGGCACATGTTGCATATTGGTCGCTTTCAACGGTTCTTTGCTCAATAGCTGCTTTCAAAATAGATGCTCCAATTATTAATGCATCATTGAAAATCATAGCACAGTACCACATGTCAACAAACTCCATTTTCTCTTGGGCAGATAGTGCCTTGTTCTGTGTGAGCTTAACATATTTATTTGTTTCACGACAGATAAATAAGGCTTTGGCTAGACATCGAATACAAAGCAGAAGAGACAGAATGCAGATGATAATGATGAAACAATTTAATATTTGACGTAAAATGTAACCCCATTTGTCTTCGGGATTCATTGTTCCATTGTGGTAGCATTTCAGCTTTTCTGCTTTGGTGTCCAATGTTACCAAAACTTGTCCATCATGTTCCTTGTTGTTGTAAAAAACATCAATACTGAAGTTGTAACAATCTGGATATTTGTTACTACCAAGAGATTTCAAGAATATGGTTTTCAAGGTGAAAGTTATTTCAGCATATATTAGCCTGTCAAAAGCAATAGTATCATTTTTATCTGCAAGATATTTCTGGATAGAAAATTGCTTCCATCGTGGATCGCCTTCAGGAAATAAACTAGGAATCTCATGACATATTGTTTTTCGGTGACTGTCAAAAGTGACTGATTGATTAAATGCTATCATTTTATTGAATTCCTGACGGCAAAAAGATAGAGAAGTCATTGTGCAGTTTGGACCTTCATAGCAGTAAGTACCTAAGGAAATATTGGTTATATCAGAGTAAACCTTGACCACATTATCAACATTACCATAAAAGTCAGGTTTTGTGTAAACAGCATAGGGGCCGGTAGACGGTGGATAAGAAACAACATCTCGAAGAGGAGTCCAATCTTTCAAAAACATATGTTTGAAACTGGTACCTGTATTCTGCTTTTGGAGTTCATATGTGTACCCATCAGAACCAAACACACACAATTGAAGTGTAACGAAAACTATTTTCACAACCTGAAGAACAAGCTTCCATGGGAATTTACCTTTTGCCCTCCACTTTTCAATGGGGTTCATGAAAAAATACTTAAGCTTCCTCTTCAGTTCTTCTTCTGACCATGTCAGTGGCTCTTCGGAACTCATGCGGAAGTCTGAAGTGGGGACTGTCTCACTATGGTCCGCAAAAGACGCCGTAATGCCACCGTAAGTCACAGCCGGATGAACATCAAAACTGCTGCCAAGGAGAGAAGAACGCTCACCATGGGGCTGAGTTTGAGAAGCAGTATCTTTGTCCTGAGTTAATTCCTGAACTACAAAAGTCTTTCTCTCGACAGAACGCGTACGCAGGACTGAAGAGGAAGCTTCTTCTATAGGTTCCATCATTTATTGATCTTTAAACAGGTGTCACCGCGCGAAAAACGTCGATTCTCTCGCACCTTTATTTGAGCATTTAGATACAGTTGTCAAACACCACTGCGTCATTTTATCACTGAATTCCCAAATCAAAACAAAGCTTCATTATACATTGAACAAGTTTGTTCTCGTGATGTCATGGTTAAAGTTGAAGTGTCTGTTCAGTCACGTGACAGTTACTATCTGTGCTTGCCTCATGGCGCACTGGAACATATTTGCCTAATTTCTATTGTGTATTGCGTCAAATATTAATTAAATTAACCTTTTTTACTGTACCTGTTAAGACGACTAAATAAATACTAGAAACAATACTTTTGAAAAATTGCTTCACAACAATAGTAAAAATAGTCTTGTAGTATAACAATCTTCCTACAAGATTCTGGATCTTCATCTGGAATTCTTCAAAGAAAATTAGTCCAAAGAATGTTAAGATAAGAAAATATGGCTGGTTTTTCTAAAAGACTTTCTTTCATTCCAACAGATGTTTTGAAATTAACTGATCAATTTATCTGTTCTAGTGCGTAATTAATAGACAGATTGCATAGCTCTAAAAGGTGCATAGGTAATAAAACTAACTTGCAAACAAGAAAATAAAATTTTCATTACAAATAATAAAAATTTCGGCAAAAAATGTCCTCATATTTCTTTGCATTTAAACTGAAATTCTTACATGGGTTATTTGAGCACTACAATATAAAGTATCTATATTTTACAAGTTTTCTAAACCAATGCCATGAAATTTTTCTATTGTTTGATTTTTGTAGTTCTGCTAGAATAGCATAATAAATTGATATGGACATTACACAAAGTAAAAAGATAGAATTTGAATTCAGATTGTATTGGAAAATAAATTGATATATGTATGATATATGTGCTTTTAATTCCAAATTTAAATTATAGAAAATGAACTTTCTACATTATTCTCGTCATATAGTGGTTATATCTTTTAGGAAAAAAACATAATGTAAATATATATTATTAAGGGCGTAATTATCTTAAAATTGATATAATCATGTACAAGTTAAAAATTCATTTATGGAAGAGTTTTTATTTTTATACGATTCAGTTAATCTTTTGAAATTGATCATCCTATAATCAAAGCTAAAATATTATTTTCTGATGTATAAGTATTTAATTATTTTCATCATTATAATTATAATTCTACTAACTAACAATGAGAAATACATCCAATTCAATAATAAAATCGATATCATATTATTTAAACGAAAAAAAAAAATCATATATTTATGTAACTGAAATCAGTCAAATTATCCAATTTTTTTCTTAATTACAAAAAGAGAAAATCCATTTTTTGACACCCATCGAACATACAAAAAATTTGAATAAGTTTGGAAATAGGAATAAATAACTAATTCTTTCGTAACGTTCTTTTGAAAAGGTTTCCTGCTAATATATATTTTTTTAAATTTTGTAATGGACTCATTCCCTTCTTTCCCCAAACAAATATCATAACAATTTTTGTAAAACTATCTTTAAATGTGTTACATGCAAAGTAATGCAAACTGAAATTGAATCGTTAATGACAAAGGCAGCATAGATACGTGTAACAAAAAAGCACTTTGCACATTTTTTTTTTTTCTATTTATGAATACGAATTCTATATAGTATTTTCATGCGTGAATTGTTAATAAAATGTAGAAAATTGAGTTATTTCTTTTCATTTTATGAAGTTATTATCAGAATATTACTCAACTTCTAAGTTTAAATAGTTAGAGTTTTGTAATGATTAGGATAATTTAATATTAGATCCTATCAAATACTAATGGAAGCCGCATTAGCAGTAAACAGTATAATAGAACTGATATTATTTAGGAAAAAGTGAATAAAAAAAATTGCATTAAATGTATGAATATTAAACTGTTAGATAAAATATAGCATTTTTACAATAAGTTGAATATTAAATAAATATTGTAAAAGTTAAGATTGCTGTGTTGAATAACCTGTGATAAATATGAAGTATTATAATAAGCACTAGCATTGAACCAGTAAATTATAATGCTTTCTACCTTGCAGATTCATCGTTACGGCCCACAGGTTCAATAATCTTAATCTTGAATCTTGTACAATATTTTTATGGCATCGACAACTGGTCCCTAATTGTACCGAATCTTTAATTCCAATTATTTTAATTTTAGTTTTAACTTTTTATTTTTATCTTCTTTTACTTATTTTTAGTATTTTTTAATTTTTAGAATACCATTGCAAATTTTTTAGAAACTTTAATTTTTATCACTACCATTAAGCAGCCTATTAATAATCGTACATTTTATATATGAATTAAGATGAGGAGGTTAAGGGATCTATTCCCCATTGATACTCCGTAATCGGTAAGCCAGTTGCCAGTTGCCAGATTGCATCTAATGTGAATTATCTTTAGTTGATGATAGAAGAAAAGAGGAAATAGATTGGATAAAATTGTTAAAATATTTGTTGTTGTTGTTTTTTAACCATTGCAATCTGAATGGAATTCAGACAGTTTTATGTGTGAGAGTAGCTTGTCAGAAAATTTATTTTAAGATAAAAGAAAGAATATTTTATTATATCTTGTAAATGTCTCGCTATTTTTTGCATGGTTTTGAAATGCAGCATTATTAATTAAAACTAATTACATACATTAATTCGGCTAAAATTATATTTATTATTATTATTATTTTGGTTATGCATTGAAATAACTTTTTAGTTTCATTTTTTGATAGAATATGTAATATCTTTATATCTTATCTATAACATAGTAAAACCATTATAAACGTAGATAATAAATTTTGAGTGATCGAGTTATCTACCGTTATCAAGTCATGAGTATTTTTGAGTGTGAAAGTTGATCATTTTTTTTTTTTTTTTGCTGAGAATTTCAGATATAGCGATAAAATAATCTTCTTAATATATCATGACTTTTAAAAATATATTTATATACTAGAAGAACCTGGCATATGTTGTCCTGCCAAAAAAATGCATTGTAAAAAATTACATATCATATATATTCTCCATGCTGCAATATATGTGCATGTACCCGTTACCACTCTTGGTGGTAACGGGTACCTGGCGCTCTCCATATGAAAGTCCGGCGAGAATCAGAAAGTCTGCAAACTAAACCTGGACTCGTCGGAAAACATCACACCAGACCACTGTTGCGGTGTCCACAATGCATGCTCTCTACTCCAGGTTAATCTCAGGCGACAGTGAGTTGCGGTAAGTCGAACACATCTGACAGGCGTACGAGCATATAACCAATGTGCTCTAAGCGTCTGTACACGGTCTGCCTTGAAGTTGTCGTACCGGTAGCTGAAGAGAGCTAACGAGACAGGTCTGATGCTGTGGTCCGTCTGTTTCTTTCGGCAGTAATTGCTAAATACCGGTCCTCATTCGGACGACCTGTGCTGTAACATCTACTCACATTACCATCATCTTGGAATCGTTGCCAAAGCCTGGAGATGACACTCTGGGCGATTCCAAGTTCATCGGATACTTCCAGCTGGGTATCCACATTCCAGTTGTCCGATAATTCTACCACATAAAAAAATCATCCAAATGCTTCCTTTGTGCCATAACATTGCACTGAAAGTCTTTTAAAGAGCTTGTGAACAATTTTACTTCTTTGCCACCATTCCTTATATACCCCTCTCTTACACTCTCCTCATTGTGACGTACTATCCGCGCCATCTGGTGGTTTCCTGTAATTTGCATATTCTTCTTCAAGATGTGTGTGATAATTCTACAGGTGAATTTTTTATTTTAGAGTTCAATTTCTGTGTGATTCTGAATTATCCTTAATTTATGGACATGAGTGTACAAATGTAATCATCTTTTAAATTCCGTTTTTAATGTTGTAGACTAAGTGATTTATTATGATCCAAATTATGCAGAATAAATAATCTAAATTATTAAGCTGTAAAAAAAGTTAGTAAGAAAAAAAGTTAATTACAGCAATTATATTTGTAGACAAATTCTTATATTTAGTTTCAACATGCATGGCAAAACCGTGGCTCAACAAACAAATGTAAGATATCTCACATCGATAGTTAGGTAGGTATGTAGGTTAGTTAGTCGTCGATAGTTATCGATACCCGGTAGGACTTTGGTGGGTTTTCTCCGATACCACACACAAATACGGACGGTTACCCTTAAAAAGTTATCCTGAAAGGCAATGTTCTCCCCCTCATCATTCGTCACACAATGGTTGCAGAAAGCTGGAAAATGCTTATGTATATTTCTTGAAATAAAATAAATTTATCTACACCTTACACTTCGAGATTTTTTTTTTTTTTTTTTTTTTGGGGATAGTTTTCTCGTTGTATATCCCCAAACTCAACAAATTTATGAGGCTGTAAGTGTGTTCTACAGACGATTTTTGTAAGTTGGTAATCAACACAGCATTTTAGAGCTAAGGAATTTGTAGAAAATTTTTTTCATGAATTCGAATCCTTTAGATCAGCATTTTCAAATTTCTGCATGTTATTTATTTATATTTCATTAAATTAAGAAAAATTATTAGTGACTTTGGACAAATTTTTCGAATATTTCATCTGTGTTTTTTTTTAAATTCTGGCGAGCAAAACTTAATTTCTTCTCATTTCATTTTGGAATTTTTTTGCATATATATTAATAATTTTGGTTAATAAATCTGAGAAATAAAACTTTGCTCGTATTTACCTCTTTATGAGATACTGTCAATTTTATATTGGTATCTATTTCATTTTAAATTTTACAAAATTCGCTAATATTACTAAATCTAGGCATTTCTTTTAGATTCTGATGCAAGAGTTATGTCCAAATAGGAAAGATCTTTTTTTGGCATTACAAAATAGGAACTATAAAAAAAAAAAAAATTGATGATAAAATAAATTTTTTTAAGAGATTCTACTGGAAAATAACAAATTTCAGTTGGTAGATATAAGCGATCTTATTTAAAAATTAATTTTTATTTTATTTTAAATATTTAAAAATAAATGAGATTATTAAAAATAATAGAAAAGAAACTTTTATTAAATTGGTTAAATGCAATCATTGCATTCATTTGTTTGTAAAAAAAAGAGATATCCATATGGTTCAAGGTCATTCCAAAGATTTTCATTGATTCTGATTCAAAAGATTTTCATTGATTCTGATTCAAAGATTTTCATTGAAGAGATTCATTGATTCATTGATTCCAAAGATAGTTCTGATCATACTAAACAGTTTAAAACAGAAACTATAATGAAAGAAACTGCTGAGTTATCGTTTGCAACACAAATGAAGAATTTAAGAACTGATATTGGACTATAGCAATGACATTAACAAACTATGCTTTAACTATTGCCAAAGAATTGATGAAAAATTGTGCATGGTGCACAACACAAATTTGATTCATTTATAATAAGCCTGAAACAACTGCCTCAAAAATACTTTCATTTGATCCCAAAAGGAGTTCGGAATCTTTTAAAAATTCTCGCAGTTTTAGAATATTTGAGTGAAGTAAGTGAGCAGATATCTCAATGAATCAGAAAAAACGTAGTTCGGTTAGTGATTGTTGTTTGTATATTTTGTTTTCAGGTAATATTTTTAAAATATATATTTTTCATATTTATACATTTTTTTAATATATCTATATTTTTTAACCATGTATTTTATGGGTTTTGTTTTGGAAAATTGGGCTAACTATGACGTGGACCACTTTCAACGTTTCTTATTGGTTAATTTTTTTTAAATTTCTTTCTCGAGATATTCTTATTGATTTATTTAAATTTCTCCTACTTGCTTTTTATTAAATTTCTTTCGCGTGCTTTTTTTATATAATCGTTTGAAATTTTATTATTTTTATTTTTTATTTAAAGCTTTCTTTTGAACAATAAATGATGAACATAATTTATTGCCTAAATGGGATTTATTGATGCTTTTTCTTTCTTTGTTTGTTTAAAATTACTGTTATGGGTTTTACTCTTATATTAAACTCTAAATTTTATGCACAATCTATATATCGGCCCAGCTGATTACAATTTTATTTGTTTACGTGTTTTCTTTAACTTTTTTTTTATCAAAATTGTATTTTTAATTTTTGTTTTTAATTAAATTGAGTAATCGTTTTCATCAATAATAAATTTTTCTTCATTATTAATTTTAAAAAGTGTAAACAAAGAAACATTATTTTTAATGTTGCTTGTTTTCTTTATTAAATTTCTTATAATCCTGCGTTAAATATTTTCTTTTTTTTCATATGCTGTGAAAATTTATATTTCAGAAAAAAAAAAGTGAGTGAATAATGCAAAACGAATTTTTGTTTGAAAATTAACTTTAATATAAGATATGGGGTACAATGTAGACCTATCTCCTAGCTATACACGCTGGGCAGCGTTCTATATGGCTAAGTGGTCTACAATTTTCGGCATGATCGTCTGGTTGGCTTGCGTGTATTGCATTGGAATGCTGATCAAAATCAAAAAAAAGAACTGATCTTAGGAACATCTACATCTCATTGGGATTTTCGACTGCTCTCTTTGTGATTTGGCAGAACTAATGAACCGAACTCATCTCCATCATTACTTGGCACTTCATGGCGAATCCGAGACGGCGAGACATTGATAAGCCAGAGAACTCTTAAGGCAATGACTTCGGTCAACTCTGTTGAAATCTTCTGTGTACATTTTTTTCTGTTGTTGTTATTCTGTATTCTCTTCACCCCCCTCCCCCTCCTTTTTGTATTGAAAAAAAATTATATGTATATATAAAATATATCTTGACGATATAATACATTTTCACAAAAATTATATTTTCCATTATTTAACTTAAAATGATCGTTCATTATATTATTAACGATATGTTATCATTGTTCATTATATATATATATATATTGATAAAAACATATTTGAAGAAAATAAATCTCATACAACCAATCTCATATCATCTTGAAACTTTCTCAAAAAATCAGATGTATGGTTAAATTAACAATGAACTGTTGTTTTGAAATTAGTAAATTTGAATTTCTCATCCTCCAAAACGAGAAGCCATTTTCAGGATGGTTGGATCAAAAACTTATTTTTAACTGAGATCAGAGTGTTTTGTCCCACTGCGTTAACAAAACGTTAATTGGAAACTTAAATTATTAATAAACTTAATTGATTAAAAGATTACTAAACTTAATTAATAACTTTAATTTATTTATGAAAAAAATCCCTTAAGTTACTAAACTTAACATTTTTTTTTTACTAACTTTAAGCGAATGAGACACAATACAGAAAATCGGTATAAATGTTTAATGGCTGAAAATCGCTAAATTTGACACATTCATTCAACAATAGAGTATCTCTTGAAATTGATAGCACTAAACTGAGGGAATTATCCCTGCAACATCAACTACAAGAATTTCTAGCCATGGCTTCACATACATTTAAACTGCATTTCAATCCGAAAATATAGAATTTTGTTTTGCCCAAATTTCAATGGCACATAAATTTGTTGTTGTTGTTTCTTATCCCACTTGGCTGGCCCAGCCCACGAGCCCATTACTCATGATTGAAGGGGAAGGAAGCAGCTTCTGTTGTGATGGAGCACCCGCAGGTAGAAGTCTGACTTTGGCTCCGTGACGCTCTTAAAGGCATAGGAGACCGGGACCTACGGCTTAAAGTGGATTCCGAACCACTACAAACATCCATGACACCGCCGGGACTCGAACCCGAAACCTGTGGCACCGAGCGCCAGGTCATAAATTTGTACAGAACTTCATGTTTAATCTGCTTTTACAATGCCGAATTATATTTGAATGTTTTCAATTTAAAACATGCTCCTTTACAAGTTTTAATTATAGAAATTTTTACAGATCATTTATTTGTAATATGTTTTTAATTTATTTATACGATAGTTGGAAATAACATGAAAAAGTGAATTAATTAGGCTTTCATTGTACAAAGATTATTCTATAAATGTAATGAATTATCACATAATTCTAACATTTGCTATTATTTTTAAATAGATGGTACTTTTTATTTCATCTTTCTCTTCTTCTATTCGTAGATGCGCATGGCATTGTTAGGGGAAAAAAAGCACTGAAATCAGAGCTTTGGCAGATACATTTAAAAATATTTTTGAATAAAAATTAAAAAAAAAACACGATTTTTGTAAAATATTTGTTTCCTCGCGGATAATACATTTATTAATAAATATTAAATATGGTAAAACTACCAAACACTGGAACCCCTCCTTAAGTATATCTGGCAACACCTACTAAAGCGTTCTCTTTATTGTGACTGCACTTCCAAAGTAAGTTCAGGTGTGGTTGAATCTAACACCTTTCAAACATTTTTTTTTTGTTATTAACTTTTGATATTAGTAATTTAAAATTCACTAAATAATTGTTACATAACTTAGGCCTTTCCCTTTCCTCCCCTTTCACAACAAAATTTTTTTGTGTGTTATGTAGTTTTCGAATACTGACAATTTTGAGATCATTCTTCTCTAGAAAGGCAACAGCGTATCAAAAGATACACAGTAAGGAGGCCCACTGCTCTGCCTCCACATCTTGCTACTATCTGGCCAACGGATTTATCATGCCCATTTCTAACATAGATTTTGGACAGACATTATTTCTTAGATTCCAAACCAATCTTCTTTAATTCAAAGTCCAACATACTGTCTAACCCCATAGTGTATAATAAAAGATATACTTGGCATATATACATAATTTAAATTTGCATTGGTTTATAATTATGAACCAGAATATAAATATTTGAATTTTTTTTCCATCATTTTATTGAATTACATATCAAGCATTAGTTTTTTAAATATCCCAGAAAACTAAATTTTTATTTGTAGAACGACTTATATATTTTATACAAGATAGCCAATAATAATGGGAAGTAAAATTAAATGGAAATGATTACTGCAATCGAGATTCCTTCTAAACGCTGGCAAGAGTGTCCCCTGTGGCGTTTAGGAGAAATGGTCAGTAGGTCTCTAAACTCTCACCCGAGAGGAAGCACAGCACAATCTGAGTTCTAGCTATGAAATGTTTAGTTTATAGTCTCTCATCTCTAGAGGAAATATATTTAGACTATCTCTGCACATTAGTTGGCCTACAGACTCTCACCCGGAGAGGAAGCATATTTCGCGCACTCTGCGCTTAGCCGAGTTTCGGCTTAGAAGTGGAGTCCTTCCGCGAATGTATAATTATCTATGTTTAAATGTGTTAAATATTGTATGTATTTAATGTTAAGTGTGTGGTGTTTGTGCGCTATGTAAATAAAGTTGTGAGTTCTCCAACCTGTGCCACAAGAATCTCAACCCAACCATACCCAATTACGATCCATTGCACAACCTACACACTACATTACAGCTATGTTCTGAATAGAAGTCATGTTATTATTTGATATTTTGTAATGACCAAATATTATAAGGCAATATCCAGAACTTTTTTTTTTATTTTCGACCATTAAAAATAAAAATATTTAATTAAATATATTATATATATTTTCCATTCATTTATTTTATGGCAAACATTTAGGAATTTAAAAAAAAAATATTTCCTTTAATAATCTGAGAAATTCAACTCCCATTTTATATCACGGTTTTCGTTGTCTCCCAACATACCCATACAACAATTGTATCTATACAAAACGTCATTTCACTCCCAAACACTTTTGGATTTATTCTTAAAAAAAATTTGTGTTTTTTTTATTTGCATTTTATTATTAATTAAATAAGGAAATTATAATTTAATTATTTTAATTCTTGCAACACGAAATAATTTTTTTTTTTTTTTTTCAAGACTTCTGTGAACTTTCAAATTGACTAAATTAAATAAATTGATATATCGTCAGAATTTTTATTTCTTTAAAATAAAGTTAGCATGACACAATTTTTATAGAAATTGGTTTTATTTTCATATCATAGCTTCTACAACTGACTAGCTATAATAATAGTAATTATAAAAATCACTATCAAAACTTACATAGGAACATAAAATAACTATATACAATTTACAAAAATCGATACACATATTTATACAAGTTCAGAATCAATTTGTGTGTGTGTGTTTTTTTAATCCAGAAACACAGATAAAAAAAAAACAGTCATTCAAACAAGGCCGGTGTTATGATAAGGACAAAAAGTGAAATAAAAAAAAAACACACTTAACTTAAAATATGTACAATCAGTTGATTCAATAGGGAAAAAAAAAGTTATACATTATTTATGAGAGATAATTAATGAATCCATCATTATATATAATTTCACTACGATTTGTCATTAATATAATGTACATATTTAAATACCGGTTTATAAAAATAAAACAAACATAAATCAAATAATTTAGCATTGAAAATATAAATGAATTTGTGCAATCATTCATTTATCAATGTTGAATTTCAGAATAAAAGTAACTAACATAAACACAGCATTTTGGAAAAATATATATATAAAAATAATAATCTTAACTTCCATGAATCAATATTGTTTTCAAAAGAAATAAATGAACAGTTTTTAATAATAAGGTTTTACTAAATTTTAATTTCATAATTTATGAAAGTCTTAAAGAGTCATAAAGTTGTTATTTTAATTAATTAATAATGAAATAAATTTTAATATTAAGATCGTAAATATTTTAGTAAAAAATCCGTGACAATTAATATAATTTATATAAAAAAATAGAATTAAATGAAAGTTCATGAAAAAAATTGTTTTTAATTAAATTAATTAATTTTTTTATATATGAATAATTTGAATGTTATATTTTAATTACTTTAAAGGTTTTAATTTATTTAAAATATTATACTTACTGGTGTTAAAATTCTTGACAATAAATAAAAGAATTATTATTCACTTATTATTTGTTATTTATTTATATTATTTATTGTTTATTTTAATATTTTTTTTTGTTTTGTCTTGCTCACATAGTAGACATTTTCGATTACTGAATTTAACTTATTTCTTATAAGCAATTACTTTTAATTTAAATTCGAAAACCAACTATCATAACAAAATCGAACGATATATATATATATATTATTTTGTAAATTTCTAGTTTTATTTATACTTTGAAATTTGTAATCTGATACTAAATTTCTTGGTAGTGCAAACAACTATAAATAACACAAAAAAATTGTATTTGCAAAAGAAAAAAAAAAAAAAAGTCATAACAGTAATCATCATTTAGGAACATTTTCAGAACAGAAAAGCCACTTCAGAAAAAGCTTTTTCTATACGAAACAATTGTTCTGTATAGGAAATTCCATATTTACAATTGTTATTAATTAAATACATTTCAAACCTTCTTTCTGTCAACAACACCGATCAGACGATAATCTCATTTCCGTCGATCTTCTGCCAACCGATTCACAAAAAAGACCATCCAGGTGCTGTAGCACGAGCCTTATCTTTTCACTCACTTCAAATCAAATTGTTCCATGCGATTGAATTCAGCTGTAGAGAGCTCTACTCAATTTCAACTGAAAGTCTTTGTAGAGCAGCTTTCCGCCTAGGGGAACTCTACTGACGAACATGTCCATTGACATGAGGCACAGGGCCTTGCCATTCATGGCGAATCGGTCCAGGTGTACTGTAGGGAGGTGGTGGGAGGTGCTCACGTGATGGATCCATCTGGCAACGTCCTCGCGACTCCATTGTCTGGGATCTGAAAAGTGCAAACGATAAAAAAATATTAGAATGTTTATGAAATTTATTTTGACAGCAAGATAAAAAATAGAAACGATTTGTCGAACACGAGATTATTATAGAAAATATATGTAAATTATTTAATAATACACATTAATTTTAATACATATAGAGTTTAATTGTTTAATTTTATGGATTTATGAATTATTATAATATGTTTAAATTATTTGAGTAAAAAGAAAATAAAAGTAAGAAACTTGAAATCTACTCGGCAAATTTCAACTTATGTGTGAATATTCGAGAACGGATGAATAAACTCAGGATTATGCCAATGTTTAATAATGCATGAGATATAGGAAGCAATGGATTGGAACACTATAGGAATGGCCAAATTCAATAGCCACATGAATATAGAAATGTTGAATAGATCAAGAACTTCATGAAGAATGAATTGTTTAAGAATCTCTAAAAGAATATTCAAAAGTAAGATAAATGTAGTCGTAAATGAAGAATGAAGTATTCCCAATTCTACAAGAAACGTTATCACATACAATACCCAAACGTATATATCAAAGTTTGAAAATTCTCGACATAAAGGAAGAATGAAGTATTCCAAATACAATAAGAAGCACTATACAGCTCAATAGACACCGGTAAATGCATACGAAACTTCAAGAAGAAGGAATTGATCGACGCACTACGAGTACTTATAGCCATTGGAAATACAAATATTTAAAATCTCAACCCAAAACATGAAAAGTGATTCAAAACCATACTACAAAAACACTTCAATCAAAAGCCAAATTCTCCAAAAAATTCCTAAGACTAATGTTATTCATGAAGTATTTCAAAAGTTAAGGGGCCCATTTTCCGCCAAAATTTGAAATGGAGTTTTATTTGCTTGGCCCTCTTTTTCGAATAACATCACGGACCCCTAATCAGAACAACATCATGTTCACACATGATAATAATAACAAGCAAGAGATTCAATTATTTTGAAAATTAAAAGCTAAATAAGAAAAGAACAACAATATATTGCAGATTTAAATTATTTATTTGTATTTTTCCAGTACAATATGTCATGGTTAAGATAAAATTTCAATTTGACATAGATCATCTTTATGAAATTAAACTGATATGAGCTCTCAACAAAATTAGCAATATAAATACCACTTCCATAATAAAATACTGAGTAATACTACAAATTATCTGAGGGGTTTTTTATACATAAAAATGCATTAGACAATTATAATGAAGATAAAAGATGTGTGACTTTTCAAATTAATCTGGCCTTGAAATTGATAAACGAAGTATTTAAATAAATCACATTGAAATTATGTTTCGACTGATAAATTGTACGCTATATTTACATATTCTATGAATTATCAGAAACACTCGTGAATTTTCAAAGTTCACAGAAATACAATTTCCGCATATTATTACAACAAACACTTTTGCCAAGTGAATTTGGAATAAAAATTATCCACTTAAGTAAAACATCATTGTTTATATTATTTTATTTGTAAAATTTTATCTGCAACAACTATAATAGCATTTTAATATCAATTACATTGTAACTAAATTATACAGAATTGTTACTGAAAGTTCTCATATAAATAAATAAGATAAATTAAAATAAAAAAGAAAGCAATTTTATTTAAATCATAAACTGTTCTGTATTATCATGGCAGCCATAAAATCGAATTCAATCAATATCTAATTTTTATTTCAAGATAACTAATTATTCAAAGGAGAATTAAATTTAAACCTTACCTAGAGGTAAGTTGGGTTCATTTCGGTCTATTGCCTGTGACGTCAGTAAGCTGTTGTTAGCTTTGTGTGCATGCTTCTGTTTGGAGTAATCTTCAAGTGCACTGTAAATCGAAGCAAGTTTCTGTTTTTCCCACATTTTGGAAGGACTGGGTAGAACGCTAAGGGAGGGATAACCCCCTATCTGGCCACGCCATTGAAGGAAAGGTACCACATTCTACAGGATACAGCATATTTCTGAAAAAAAATGTACAATTTTAATATAAATTATCAGAGCATTAAGAAAATTATGTTACAAAAAAAACTGTAATCGAATGGGCCTATATATAGGCTACCCATAAAATCTAGAATTTAATATAAGAACAAAACGCATAACAGAAATCTTAAAAAAATTAAAAACTGTAAATTCCAAACGATTTTCTTTTCTTGAAAAAATATCGTTTTCACTTTGAAATAATATTGCCTTTGCTTTCATCAGACGATTTTTTTAGAACAATTGTTAGTTATTATTTAATTACATAATTATTAAAATATTATGCATTAAAAAGTTTTTTGAAAGCAATTTAAATAAATTAGTAAGAATAGTACGTGAAAGAAATTTTTAAAAATTAACCTATAAGAAACGTTAAAGGTGGTCAAGGATAAAAAATTGGCCAAGATATTGTCAAACATTTTTTCTCAATTAATTTTTTTGTTAAATTAATTATTAAACAATTAATTTCAGCGCAAAGTATTGTGCAAAAAGTAATTACAAGTAATTACTCGATTTTGTAAATAAATATTACGTATAAAGCTTGTGAAAGAAATTAAAATAAAAAATTACTGATATTAGTCAAAATGTCCAAACTTGCATGTATTCAAGGACACGAAAAACTCCGTTCCCCAAAATAATACTCATATATTTTATGGGTATTAAAATACCTCTTTATTATGTTGAATAGATCTTCCTCTATTGTTGAAAAAATTAGTTTTAATAACTGATTCATTAAAAGAATTATCGGAGAACGAATGAATTATCTGATGTAATGAACTCGTATGAACGATCAAATGCGATTATTCTGAATCAATCCTAAAGAAAAAAAGCTTGTATAAATACATTTTTATACGCGTATTGATATTATTTTGTTCAATATAAATCATTTCATTTTTATAAAAGAATAAATGTTTTAGGATAAAAATGCTAACTATTTAATGTTGATATATACAAATCTATTTACTTTTTAGTAAAAGATGGTGGAATTCTTATTCCAAATTATGGATGTTTAAAAATATTTTTTTTATAACTGAATAAAAAATTAAACAAAAATGTAGAAAAAAAAACAAATCATATAAAATTTAACAAAGATAGTAAATACAAAAACAAAATTTATTCCGCTAATATTTAAACGATCTATAATTACATAAAAAGAATCCATTAAAATATACTTGGTCATTAACAACAATATTTAATCAAATCTTGATTAAAAATAGCAGAATATTTCAATATTTGATTTAAATCATTTAATTATAGAACGAACGATTAAAGTTCAATGCCACAATTTCCGGCTTTGTTTACACAGGTAAGTTCTAAAATATTTAATTCTTTTTATTTATTATTTAAGCTTTTAAAAGTACGATAAATTTCAAACTAACGTAGAAATAAATTATGCTCCAAGTTTAAAAAAATGGAACACTAATTTTTAAATGAAAGCAAATAATTTTGAATTAGTTTTTTCAATAAGATAATATTGAAAACAATAAAATATCATTTATTATTTTACGAAAAAAAAATTGGAATTGTTTAATAATATTTAATAACAGTACTTACAAGAGCAGCAATATAATCGTCTGCGACCTACACTGATGAAATATTAAAAATCGTTCATTAAATGGAAAAGAAATGCCAAAAATAAAATCGTTTGGCAGGAAACAAAATGATCTTTTTGCAGAAGCGCGTTGTGGGATATATATTTTACAGCAGAGGTTGAGGAAGCTCAGCTGGGTGTATCACCTGGAAATAGGGGGAGAGGGGTGTGAAACACCTGCCCGGATTTGGCGGGCTTCCTGTCCTCCAAATTTTTCTAACATGATGGCCGATACTTCTTTCGCAATCACGAAGTTAGAAAACGTTCCAAAATAAAATAACAAATTTTACTGATAAAGAAAAACTTGGAAGTTTAAACTTTTAGTTTCAATTGAAAAAGTATAATTATTTATTTAAAAGGCCATAAATAAAAACATATTATTTATACGACATATAAATAAATAATCATTTAGAAAAAGTAAAATGAGTATTTAGTTCTTTCTCGTGTAAATATATTTTTATACGAACAAAAAATTAATCTCTAATAAATATTTCTGGTCCCCCCCCATGAAAAAAGATGAAATTTAAAATGGTCTTTTATTTAAAACAATATAAAAAAAAAAAAAAAAAAAAAATTTAAAGTCAATTCCTACTTTTTTTCACTCTATTGCAGAAAGTCCTTTATAAATAATCTTCATGCATTTTTTTACGTTAGAAAAAAAAAGTTCTCTCTCTCACACACATACACACTTTCCATTTAATTTATTCACTGTTTCATTTTCCATTTTGTTCCCTCCTTGACTCAGACTAGAATCCAGAATGAAAAAGAATTTGAAAAAGACATTTTTTTCCAGCTATCTACACGCTTCGCCACTGACGGTATTTATCCCTAAATTTACATTTTGCTAAATATGCTATATAAGAAAAATTTTTTTTACTCCCATGTAAAACTAAAATTAATTAATTAAATTTAATCAATGAATTAATATTTGAAAAACTGTATTAACATCAAGTGTCATCCACTACAAGTTTCAAAATGTATTTGAACTTCAGTCGATGAATAAAAAGTATTTTATTAACGATTGAATTGAAAAAATTTCGTATGAATAAGTACAGAAAAATTATCTTTGCTGCATAGTTTTTTTTTTTTTTTTTTTAATCTCAATTATGGTCGAGGAAATTAATATAAAAATAAATATATATATATATATTGCCTCTGGGTTTTTCTTTTTCAATCTGTGGATTGACCTTCTGAGAAAGCGTTTCTTCATTTTTAAAAGCTATTATTTCTAAATTTAGAGAAAATCTCAATCAATTAATAAAAGTATGAAATATTCCAAAGGTGTGAAGGTCATTCATATCTAAATCTAGATAGGCTTTGCCAAAATTAAATTAATGCCTTCAAAACATATTTCCGACAATCCTTGACCTAGTTTTCCTAAGGGCAGATTTTTTTTTTATTTTTTAATTGATTATGAATACGATTATCGACTGATAATTGCTTGTTTGGATAGCTGAAAGAATGATTTAATTGATATAATTAAATGCACTTTATAATGATATGGGTGAATATAATAATTAAATAGAATTTTCTTTTATAAGAACAGGAAAGTTATTTATTTAAATATAGCCATTTCAGAAATATAACATGTATTTTTTAAAAGTAGAACCTATAATTTAAAAAAATAGCGAGATTTTCACAGTAAAAAAGAAAAATTTGAAAGTTTGTCTCATAAAAGAAAACTTCGTGCCGCCATCTATCGATAACAAAAGAAATTACTTTAAAATTGTACAGCCATCTGTTCGCCTTGGATAAGATTAAAAAAAAAAAAAAAAAAAGAACGTGTTTCTGAAAAGCATAAATAAAATTTGCATTTTCTTTTCTTTAGTTAAGAAATAATCTTGTTTATATAAACCAAAAAGAAATTTAAAATTTATATCTCTTTTTTATATTTCATTAACATCTTCTATGTCTTTTCCGAAGCAAAATTATATTTAAAATCGTTAAAAATAAATATGCAAGAAAACAATGCGAAAATACAAATAGCATGAAATAAAAATATAATTACTTATTGCTTAGAAACATTATTTATTTATTTCATTCATTTACAAACCGTAAATAATTTTTTAATCAATCACTCATTGTTTTTAACCAAACATTCATTTTTTAATAATCCTAAGTATTTACAAAAAAAATAAATTTTTAATTTTATAATTAATTTTGCATTTTATAATGCACTATGTATTTGGAAAACATTTAATTGTAAATTAAAGGGAGATAATGCATTTTTAAAGTTTAAAAATAGTTATAAATTAATAATTTTTTGTTCGTTATTATAAAACTTATATTCTAATTCCAACTTTTTAAATTTGTAAAAGCAAAACTCAAAATTCTTACGGTGTATATTTTAAAAAGATAAAAAAGATTTAAAAAAAAAAAAAAAAATCATACATAATCTATACATAATATAATATATATATATAATATTCTGTTTAAAATTCTAATTCACTGCATCAACATACTTTACTAATTGATGAAACACAATTTTCTGATATATTATTATACTCTATTATAAAGGTAAATTATTTTTATTAGTTTGTTTTTCTTTTTTAACTACTTTGCCCTTACATTATTTTCTCAAAATATTTATTGCAGGTATGTCTCCCTCGAGCCAGTAATAAAAATTCTTCCTTCGACAACGTTTCTTAGATAAGATCCTTATTTAAGACATCCTCTTCGAAGAATAAGAGACTGACCCCCTCTCCCTTTTTACCTGACCTTTCAACCCCCTTAAGAACAGTAGCCCCGTCCCCCCAGCAATATCTTACGGCAGCGAGCGAGCAGGAGTCATACAATTAAAAGGTAAGACAGGAAACGAAATGGGCAGGTAGATGTGTCGCCGAACTGCGAAAGAGGAGTGCTTGTCGTTAAGAAAGGAAGTGCCCCATAAAAATCGACCCCCTACCCTCCAGGAGGAATTTTGGGGAGGGATTGCACTTTCCGAACACCGGAAACGCCGACAACCCCACCCCATGAGCAGTCAGGGCCATGTATGTTTATAACTTTTTTTCCCCCCTCTCTGGAAAAAGGCAAAAGTTCTTGGCTTATTTACGTGAATTTGTTTACTTGAAGGTCAGCAAATCTTTTTAAAAGATATATTGTAGGTCACAGATGAGATAGCTAATAACAAATCGTTTGGTTTTCATGTTATGTCAGCAATAATATCTCATGGGATAACAATTTTATCGATTAAAAAAATGTCGATCATATTAAAATTATTCATAGTTATTTTTTTTAAATTATTCCCCAATATATTACACATTTTATTTGAAGACAAATAACAAATTAAAGAAAGAATGGAATAAGTAATGTAATTTTCAACTAAAGAAGAAAAAAAAAAGAATATATTTTTTTAATAAATTTATTCTTAATTTATCTAAGCAGACGTTTTTTATTGTTTCATGGAATGCATATTAATATCACGAGCATGTTAATATTTTTTTTAACCTATCTAATTAAATTCAGAAATTTATTTTTTAAATGGTGTCTTTTGATGCCTTCGAAATGATGCTTTCGAAAAATCATATCAAAATTTAGCGCATTTTTAAAGTAATAAGACTATTAAAATTATTTCTTAATAAAAACACAAATTTAGTAATTGAGAATAAATGTATTCTAATTTATTCTGAACTTGAACTAGAAAAAAAAAGAAAGAGACTAAACAATCAATTTGGAATCCTTTTAAGAAATGAAAGCAGAATTGCACAGTAAGAGAAAAAAAAAAAAAAAAAAAAAGTACCTTTTTATATCAAAGAAAACATTAACATTTGATAACGTAATAATAATTATTAATCGAAATTATAATTAAAAATGGGTTTGCCTCTATATCACTAAACAATCAACTTTCAATAATTTTGCATGGTTACTAAAATTTTCACTTTGAAATAAAATTGTCTTTGCTTTCACCAGACGATCTTTTTTAGAACAATTTTGTATTAATTTTTCTTCCGAATTAATTTTTATATATTAAACTATTTAAAAATTATTAAATTATTTTGAAAATAAATATTGTGTATAAAAACTCGTAAAAAACGAAAAGGTAAAAAAAAAAAAAAATTGAAAATGGTATAGGACACGAAAAAAATAAATGGGTAAAAAGCAAATTTTTGTATTTGGTTGTATTTATTCATTGATATTTATTTTTTATTTATATTTATTTTATTTAGTTATTTATTTTTTTGCTTTTCATAAAAGGATTATTTGAATATTCAATACATATTTATTTTTCCTATAAACAAAAAACATCTTTTCAAATAAATGTTACAATATATGCGGTGAACGAATTCGCAAAAATTAATAAATAAATAAATCTTACTGATCACTTAGTATGATTCACGGTAAATAAGGATCATCAACTTTAATTCCTATCTAAAAACTAGATTGAAAACTTACAGTTTTAAGAAAAATATCTTTCGATAAATTTTTAAAAATTAAATTTTGAATAAAAAAAGAAAGTTTGTTATAAACAACAGCTTTTGAATTTTTATATTTAATGCAACTAATAATAAAAAAATGAACTGATTTTAAATATTAACATTTTCCTCTTTGCCTTATTCATTACGCCAGTTAAATAATAATAATAATAAAAATTATTTAAATAACAAATAATAAAAACTGTAGAATGAAAATTTTATATTAAACTAAATTGTCATCACAATATTTTTTCAATAAACGCATTTAATAATTTGAAAATAAATAATACGTTCGATTTGTTCTATTTGAAAATTGTATTACTTTCAATAGCAGATGTGTTTGATAATAACATCTGCCCATGACAGCGACCACGTGTTTATTGCAACAACATACTGTAATTAAGATAAGCCTTATACAATGACGTCTCATAGTAAACATTTCAAACATTGTTATTCTAAAATTTTCATTTTAACAGAAAAAAAATTGTTTGTTTGTTACAAAATATAATATTCAAGGAAAAATAATACTCAAAATAAATGCCACAAAAGGAAAATAAGAAGAATATTTGTATTAAACATTATTTGAATTATAAGTTAAGAGTTATTTAATATTATAAAAAAATTTATGTAATTTACAGTAATTTTATAAAAATTTAGCACAACAAACACCAGATGCACTAAGATTATGAAAACAATATTTTCATTTTTGTAAAATAAGGTTCTCTTATTTTTTATATACAAACAATTCACCAATTCAAAACATGATAGAAAATATTGCAATAAAGACTTACCTGTGTTCGAATAGCAGTGGATGGGTCCTTAAAGAAGATGTTCTGCAAACTAAACTCCAGGGATGTAAGAAGTTCGTCTGTGGCATTCTCGAGGTGTGGTGATGCGGATACCGGAAGGGAGGGGGTAAAGTTTCCTCTTCGCCCCTGTTCTGCTCTTATTCGATTGAGCTGCTTTCCGAAGACAGGAGACCGTGAATTTCCGCCTTCCTACTTTTAAGACGTCACGTGATTCCGCGGGGGACCGTCTCCATATTGCTTGATTTAGTTCTTGAAATTTTTTTTTCTTAATTTATTTCGTTTTAAATTCTACTTGGTACTTTACGTATTAACGGTACCTTGGCGCAGACTTGGCGATTTTTAAGTGTCGCCAATCTTTATTATTTGGAAATAAAAATATTTTGAAAGCATTTTGATTTAAATGAAGTATTTTTATATATATTTTATTATTTATATTTTATTTTATTATTATATATATATTTATTATTGTGTTTTATATAAATTTTAAGTGTAGATTGGCGCCAAATCTGGGGAGCTGGCTTGGCGCGTGTGCCCTTTATTGGCGCAACTGTCGCCAAGGTACCGTTAATACGTTACCTTTCTAATTTATTGGATTAAATAAACTCTAAATAAAATTTTTTTTTAAATTTTTCTATTTATAAAAATTTTGGAACATAAAATTATTTTGATTATATTTGTATAAAAATAAAACAGCATTATAATTTTTAGTAGAATAAATGATATTGATATGAATTAAATTTTGTGATATTATTTAAGTATATTTAAAATGTGTGTTAATCTAATTAATGTCGTGTAATTAATATTAAAATTCAATACTATGTATGTGTTCATGCTATTTTTTAAATTAACTTTTTTTTTTTTTGCATTTAAAAATAGTATAGAAGAAAACATTAAAATTCGAAATATTATTTCCAAAACTTGACTAATATTGCTTTAAGTACTAAATAATCATGCAACATTTAAATAGTTGCATATATTAAAATAATTTTCAGACAATATATAATTTAAAAATATTAATAGAGTATTTAAATTATTCTTTATTACTCAATTGAAATTTAGATGAAATTAGGGAAATTAAAAATGTTAAAAAGTAGAAAAATTATGTTATGGCATATAAAAAAAAAAAGTCTAATTAAATGATGTGATAAATTTACAGTTTAAAACTGATTCGAACAATTAATTCTTTCAAATGAAAATTTCAGTGTTTTGCTCAACAAATTCTTCCTATTATTTTTAAAATTTTTATTATTTATTTATTTTGAATAATTTTTTTTTTTTTCCATTTTCATTTATTAGATGTTTTCTTTCTTTTTTTCTTTTCTGTTTTTTTTTTTTTTTTTTCCTGTGATGCAAATGATGCTTTACATGCATTTATTTCAGAATTTGCGTTTTTAACACAGCATCAAGCTAGGACACAACTCAAATAAAAGTACGTATTATGTATCATTATTAAAAATTAAAATTGTAGATTAAACAAATTTAAATAAAAACATTATATTGAGTTTAATTATTTTCCGCGTCTTAATTCAATAGGAAAACACTTCTTCATATTATTCTATAGTTCAGCAATACGTAACTTA